>SNQJ01S0163135.1:0-20135 GCA_010110895.2 Picea sitchensis | reverse complement strand
GACCAACACCTCCTATGCCACAACTCACATAGGTTGTCATTGTCGTGAACCAAATCCTGAGCATGTTTTCCCTGCAACCTGTATAAAGTGCCCTCTCTAACCCCAACGATAACTACGTTGTTCGGGGTAGCTTTCTATGGATGTATGAGTACTTTCCCTATTTGAAAAATAACAACAAAAACCATGTCCTCCATAGTTGAGACTGAGAGAAAATTCTTCTTCAAAACTAGTACATAAAGCACATCATGGGCATCAAAAGAACCTCCTGACTCAAGCTGGAACATAATTTTTCCTTCTCCCTTCACTACATACTTGGCATCATCACCAAGCTGCACATGAACATACAAGTCCCTCTCCGTCAGACTACTAAATAACTCCCATGTTTCTATCATATGATGAGATGCACCATTGTCCAAGAACCATGCACTCCTATTAGTTTTGTTGGTAGAAAGGAAAAAAACTAGTGAGTAATCCTTCTCAAACTTCACTGCAAACTCATCAAGTTGCGTCGAGTCTATTGATGTTGTTGTCTGTGTCTTTACTTTACCCTTCTTCTTCTTTGGACACTAAGATGCAAAATGTCCATTCTTATGACATGAGAAGCACTTGATTTTATTCAATTCCTTCTTCTTCCCTGGCTGTGATGATCCTCCATCATTGTTACCCTTCTTGCTAGAACTCTTTCATTTTCCCTTCCTTGTCTTACTAACAAGGGCCAAGTTCTCCTCACTACTTCCCTGCTTGTTTTTCTTAGACTCCTCCCAAGTCTCTTCCTGGATGCAATCATCCCAAAGTCTATGCCAATTTGAGAGTTTCTCCTGAGCAAAGACTCCCTTGACAAATGGTTCATGTTAGAACAAATGTTGAAATATCCAAAATTTGTGTCCCTTGCCAATTTTGTTTTTCAAATTGCGCTAGCTTTAAATCCTTGTGTCACCTGGCGTAAACTTTTTAGCCGAAATAAAACTCTAAACCTTGTTCCATTTTCGCCAAGCTTCTCTATCGTCAAAATCTCAAATCCTTGCGTCACAATTTGCCAAAATCTCAAAGCTTTAAAGTTTTCCAAAGCCTCCTATCTGTCTTAGTTCGCAATTCCTTGATTTTCGAAATAGGTCTAAAAGTGCCAAGTTATAAAACCAAACTACAATTCTTTATATGTAAATTATATTATTTTAAAATTATTTTATATAATTTTAAATCAATCTTTTATTATTTTAAAGTTTGGTTAAAAAGAGAAAAAATGTTTATTTAGCCAAACCTATGCACCAAATATTTTTATATAAAACATTATTTGGCCAACTACCCTTTCCATCCAATCTCCAAGCTATCCACCCAAAGTTATAAAACTCTAAACCTTTTTCCATTTTCGCCAAGCTTCTCTACCATCAAAATCTCAAATCCTTGCGTCACAATTTGTCAAAATCTCAAAGCTTTAAAGTTTTCCAAAACCTCCTATCTATCTTAATTCACAATTCCTTGATTTTCAAAATAAATCTAAAAGTACCAAGTTATAAAACCAAACTACAATTTTTTATATGTAAATTATATTATTTTAAAATTATTTTATATAATTTTAAATCAATCTTTTATTATTTTAAAGTTTGGTTAAAAAGAAAAAAAATGTTTATTTAACCAAACCTATGCACCAAATATTTTTATATAAAACATTATTTGGCCAACTACCCTTCCCATCCAATCTCCAAGCTATCCACCCAATGTCACAACAAAGTCACAATATATAAAACATTACCCTTCCCATCCAATCTCCAAGCTATCCACCCAAAGTCACAACATATAAATCTCCAAGCCTATCCACCCAATGTCACAACAAAGTCACAATATATAAAACATTACCCTTCCCATCCAATCTCCAAGCTATCCACCCAAATTCACAACATATAAATCTCCAAGCTATCCACACAAAGTCACAATATATAAAACATTACCCTTCCCATCCCATCTCCAAGCTATCCACCCAAAGTCACAATATATAAAACATTACCCTTCCCATCCAATCTCCAAGCTATCCACCCCAAAGTCACAATATATAAAACATTACCCTTCCCATCCAATCTCCAAGCTATCCACCCAAAGTCACAATATATAAAACATTATTTGACCAACTACCCTTCCCATCCAATCTCCAAGCTATCCACCCACAGTCACAACAAAGTCACAATATATAAAACATTACCCTTCCCATCCAATCTCCACCCAAAGTCACAATATATAAAACATTATTTGGCCAACTACCCTTCCCATCCAATCTCCAAGCCATCCACCCACAGTCACAACACTACAGAAGTCAGCCGAGAACGAGCACCCAAGCGACACACGTCAAGTCACATGGAGGAAGAGCTCACGAGAGGGGCCCGGGATACACTACGCATCGATAATATCTATTCACACAGATGTATATAAGAGATTCAAAGTCACTTTTGTTGCTGCGTGTGGGATAATTCCCATGGGTTTTAAAATATAATTCTAAAGCAGGTGTCAAGCACTGAATAAAGCCAGCGCTGGTGACCAAGCACTATAGCCACTAGGCAAGAGGAGGAGAGTCTACAAAGGGCGTTGTGCATACTCAACGCGCTGACTAAGTTCATTGGTGCCCAGTCGTAGGAGGTTCAGAACAACCTGTTAAGAAGTGTTTGAGGGATGAAAAGATGGATAAGAGCATTGTATATGATGTCGTGCTTGGGAGAGGATCGACCCGTTTCTCCAAGGTGCAATAATTGTTACATGATTTATTTAATGAGAAGGAGCTTTGTAAGTGTATCGACCCTAGCGAAACTTTGCTTGTGGCACTACATTCTGAGCTGAAATTCTTAGTGGAGAAAGTAATGAAGAGGTCCAGGACCGTTTGCTTCTGATGTTACTCCACTGTCACTTCGACAGGAAATTGCTGAGGAGTGATGACTGTTTTTTGTTTCTGAACATCATCCGACCATCCATATTTCACCCAGATCAACGCAAGTCGGATAATTCGGGTCTTCAAACATCCTCGATGTTTAACCTTTCACCAATTTCCGTTTTGCTCACCGTTCCGAGCGCCAGGTTCCACTTCGGAAGATTTGATCACGAGTGATTTCAAATTGCGACTTCTCATTTCACCCGAAGCCCAAAGTCATGGTTCCATGTGTAAGGTTCCTCTGTTTTAAATTTTGTTACAAGTGCGCTATCTCTGTATCAGAGTATTACGACGCATCAACAAAGGTGTTGACAGTCTCAACACCAAGCGCCAAGCCACCAAGGGAGGAACCATACTCAACATTTCGAGCATGAGCTAGGAACCGAATTCCCTGCGAAAGGACAAGAATCCGAGCTTGGCAGTCTACATCATCATTATATATAAATAATTTTTCCTAGCTCGAACTGCAGGGTGTTGAATTATATACTAAGGTTATGGAAAAGGAAAAACAACATAGACCATGCATGGATCTTTCCATTCCTGCATTTAATTCTCTCTTAGATTGCCTTACCATCTCCACTACCAGGGAAACAAAGGGTTCTGTTTTAATGGAGCTTATTTCGAAGACTACTGCTGGGGAGATGAATTGGGTTTTGCGCATTATTATAAAGGATCTCAGGATTGAGTTGGGAAAAAATTATATTCTTGATGAGATCCACCTTGACGCTCGGGACATGATGGCATCATGTATAGATTTAAAGAATGTCTGCTTACATCTACGCAGTCATTCTGTTCGATATNGCATTATTATAAAGGATCTCAGGATTGAGTTGGGAAAAAATTATATTCTTGATGAGATCCACCTTGACGCTCGGGACATGATGGCATCATGTATAGATTTAAAGAATGTCTGCTTACATCTACGCAGTCATTCTGTTCGATATCTGTGCCAGGATCTTGTTGTAGGCAAGCCGATCAAGTGTCAACACTCCAAGCAAATGAATTTTATTGACGCTACTTGGGAATCTATGAAAGGGAAAGAAATTACTGCTGAGTGCGATTTTGATGGTGATCGCATACAAGTGCACAAAGATAAGTCTTGCATCCAGTTCTGGGCAAGGAATGGAAAAGAACACGATGAGTATAAGTCAGCTCTAGGAGATTTACTTCAAAAGTGTATTTTTTCTACATGATGTATCTTAGATAGGGAATCACCATTCCAAGCAATTTTCCTCATTTGATGACAGATGAACATGGGACCTGCGACTGAGATGGATTTTGCAAATAATATGAACCTAAGTTAGATGCTTATCAAGCTAATCAAATCCTTAAAATACAACAGGATCCTAATTTGGCACTTTACTTTTTTTGTTGGACGAAAAGGCAAATTGGATTCAAACATGATGGACATTCTTACACCACTATGATAGGTATCTTGGGGTCTACCAAGTAATTTGGGAAGCAAGGTGCAAACCTGATCGAGTGACCTCATGACTTGGGGAAGCTCATCTTTTTAAGAATGTTAATTTTATTGGCATGTCTAGGTCTGAAAGAGTTTCCAACATCTATTGGAAAACTTGAGAAGCTGGAATATCTCGAAATTTCACTATGTGAGTGCTTAAAAGAACTTCCAGAGGAAATAGGGCAACTAAGGAAACTTGAGGAGCTGAACATAAGCAAGTTTTCTCGTTTGAAGAAGCTGCCTAAATCAATTGAAGGACTGCGATCTCTAAAATGTGTTATCTGTGATGAGCATATTTGACAACAGTGGATACCTAGAACATGTGGTAGAGCATCTCCAGATTATCCAATTGGTGTTAAACTCTTTCCAGCATTTCCAAGCAGACAATGGAAGATTGTTTTTAAATTTCAAACACAAAATCAACAAACAAACATGATTTGAGCATGCCTTATCTATCCTCATTCTAATTACAGACAACAAAATTGAGTATTTTCAGGCAGCAAATGCACAAGTGGCAGAGGAACCTTCATCGATCAGTTCCAGATTTAATGGCATCAATTGAGTACATAAGATATATTTTTGGCAAACAAATCCAAATCTCCAAGCATCAGTCGTTCAAAGCAAAACCAACGTCGCAAGGCATGAAGACAATGAATGAACATAAAGACTTGGAAAAGAATCAAGTAAGAAGGATTCTCAAAAAGAAAAGGTGGGCAACATACCCAGTAAACAAGTGGCAACAAAGGATCAACATCAAGCTTAACTGGCAGTTGAGTAATTATTTCCATATCTCCATATTTGAGGGCATATGATAGCAGCTAAAAATTTAAGGCATCGAATCAATTCTCAAAGGGATAGATCCTGCATTTCAAAACATGAAAGTAGATTTAGGATAGGTGGCAGGGTATATTACATCCAAACTTTGACAACAAATCTAAAAGATTGTTGGATTAGTCCTGATTCCTCGCAACTAATTCAAATTTGTTTTGGATGTATGGATGGGTTTGTTCCCGAGGGGATGGTGACAATTACGCAATTGTAATGTTTTATAAAAATTATCATTTTGAATCTAAAGAGGAGGGGGGAACAACCCGAGAGCCTTTTTGGGCTGGGTTTGTAATGCAATTTTCTTTCAGTGATATTTTTGACAGAAGCAAAGAGATTCTAAACCTCATGTGTTAAATCATGTATTTCATGTGCTTTGATGTTCTATCAACCTTTTTTTCTCCTTGTCACTAATTCATTTAGGTTGTAACAGTTACAATTCAGTACAACCTCTGAAGTGAATGAATTTAAAAAGCATTTATTTGATTGTGGTTTTTCCTCTGTTTTGTTGTGAGCAAAACAAGACCCATGCTCAGATATATTTGCTTAATTTTTGAAGATTAAACACAACCTAAGTGAGTTTTGTGTTATTTATTCTACTAAAGGGAAGGCCAGATTTATCCTTGTTAGATACCTTGCTTTTTTGTTTCAGTTTTGTTTATCTCACTTCTTCTATCTATCCTCATGACTTTAAAAGGATTTGGAAGTCGAGGTCATGCCTCTTTATTTTTTATTTTTAATGGTTGAAAGGCTCTTTCAGACCTAGTTCTAGAATCCTCCAATAATTGATCAATCAACTACTATTATCTTCTTCAAATGTGCTAAGGTTTGGCTCTATTACAACCTAGAGTCAACTCTTGCGACAACATTTTCTGGAGCCGTTGTCGGGGATGGTTTTGAAGGTCTATATCTTCCCTGGGGTATGACAAAGCTTAGATCTATTCCTTGATGGTGAACAAGGGATAGGCGTTCAACTGGTTGTGATCATTCACCTGGCGACTCCTTGGTTCGAAGACTCCACATGTTTCACTGGAGACTCCACTGGTTTCAAGATGTCAAGTTCTTTCGCTGCTCGGATTGTTGCGAGGTTTGCTCCTTTGGATTTTACAAATGTTTTTGGTTTTCCGAATGTTGTCCCTGATATTAAAGAATGGGGAGATTATATTCCAAATTTTAATGAAAGGAAAGACGACAATCCTGTTGAACACTTGTTTGAATTTCATACGCTTATGGATCAATTGCATATTTCTCATGAAGATGTCCTCATGAAGTTGTTTATGTTTTCATTGGGATGAGACGCTCGACTTTGGTTCAAATCTCTTCCTCCTTCCAGCATTTCATCATTGAAAGAAATCCATGGAATTTTTCATAAATATTAAAAAAGAGTTTATTCATCAGAATTCATTTTTGAAGACTGCTGCAATATAAAATTCACAAGACACATTTGTAAAGAATCAGAACATGGTAGCAATTATGGTCAAATACATGAAGAATTTGTAGAGAAACAAGATCTCCTCCAAACAAATCAGGCAGATTTATGCGAAGAAGACTTAAGTGAATCAAGAAGAGGTTTCTTACAACAGTAAAAATGAAGAGATCCTTGCAGACCCACCAGACTTTCAAGCTGATCAAACACTGGATGACGAATTGTTTGTTGATCTAGATCTTTGCGAAGACCAATGGCTTATTGAAGACCATACACAACTAGATTTCGAAGAGGATGATTTTGGTAATGATATTGATAATGGTAATGATACTGCATTTATCATTGCGCTAAATGTTTCAAGTGATTGCATCCATGATCAAACTATTGTTCTAAATTCTTATATTGATCAGGCTGTTAGTATTCACTCATCATTACTAGATCATCATGGAACATAGATTTCTGAAAGTCAAGGTTCATAAAAATTTTATGAGCAGCCTGTTTATGATAAGTATCCAAAGGATGAAGAAGAGAATATTTCTTTCCCAGCATGCATGGAAACATACAATAGTTCTCCTTTGTTTGATAACTATGATGAATGTGATCTTGAAGTTGATGAGCAACCAATTATTTCTTTTTCTTCAGAGAGTTTTGTTCAGCTGGAAACCAATCAGCAGCATCATAAAAGCAATCAGCCTGTGTATCACAACTATCAAGAAGATTCTTGGACAATGGATGAAGGATATAAGGAGGGGTTACTGGAGGAGTTGATCTCTCCTTTCGGTTTAGCAACTGATGAGCAACATACTAGTAATATTCAATGCGACATTCTTGCTCGAGAAAAAGAAAAGATCAACAGTGGAGAAAATGTGCAAAGGTATTTCATACAACTTGGCCAACAGGAAGAGCTATCGGTTGAATTTGAAAATTCTTTATATTTTCATGATCTAGTGGTTGTTTGGTTGGAGTATTTTCTTGAAGAGGTCAAAAATGTTGCAGTGTTTTGTGTGCAACCAAACTTCAGCAATAAGCACAAGCTATCTATTCATTCTTTGCTGCAAAAAATATATTATCTTTTCATTCCTTCATTTAGCAGCAAGCAAGGTATGTTAAGCAATCCACTATTTGCATGGCTCCATTGGAAATTTCATATTACTTGATCAATGGAATTTCGCTTGATTAGTGTAGGGCCAATGTATATAAATGCGTTGTCCAAATCAACATTTCATTTCAGCGTTCTAGTTCAACGTTTTATTTCAGTTCAGTAGTTCGCTTCTCAGTTTGGCATCCAGTATGGTTCAATTTCTAGGCATGATGACTCCATATCCCAATGAAGGCACTTGTGCAAAACCTTTTTAGTTGCAGAGAATAAACAGTTTTGGTTTCAGAACAGGCGCATGTAAAATGACAAGGTTCAAGGTTTTTCAGAGTTGATTTCAAGTAGCCCAATGGATGAAGGCACATGGTCTATTGTTCTTGGCGCTTTGCAGGAAAGTACCATCCCTAGATGGAGCCTATGTTAGAACAAATGTTAAAATATCCAAAATTTGTGTCCCTCGCCAATTTTTTTTGTCAAGTTGTGCTAGCTTTAAATCCTTGTGTCGCCTGGCGTAAACTTTTTAGCCACAATAAAACTCTAAACCTTTAGCCATTTTCGCCAAGCTTCTCTACCGTCAAAATATCAAATCCTTGCGTCACAATTTGCCAAAATCTCAAAGCTTTAATGTTTTCCAAGGTCTCCTATCTATCTTAGTTCACAATTCCTTAATTTTCGAAATAAGTCTAAAAGTGCCAAGTTATAAAACCAAACTACATTTCTTTATATGTAAATCATATTATTTTAAAATTATTTTATATAATTTTAAATTAATATTTTATTATTTTAAAGTTTGATAAAAAAGAGAAAAAATGTTTATTTATCCAAACCTATACAACAAATATTTTTAGCTAAACCTTTAGCCATTTTCGCCAAGCTTCTCTACCGTCAAAATATCAAATCTTTGCATCACAATTTGCCAAAATCTCAAAGCTTTAAAGTTTTCCAAGATCTCCTATCTATCTTAGTTCACAATTCCTTAATTTTCGAAATAAATCTGAAAATGCCAAGTTATAAAACCAAACTACATTTCTTTATATGTAAATCATATTATTTTAAAATTATTTTATATAATTTTAAATTAATAATTTATTATTTTAAAGTTTGATAAAAAGGAGAAAAAATGTTTATTTATCCAAACCTATACACCAAATATTTTTATATAAAAAATTATTGGGACAACTACCCTTCCCATCCAATCTCCAAGCTATCCAACCAAAGTCACAACACAACACAAGTCAGCCAAGACCGAGCGCCCAAGCGCCACACATCAAGTCACGTGGAGGAGGAGCTCACGAGGGGCCCAAAAGGGCTGCACTATGCGTCAATAACATCTATTCACACAGATGCATATAAGAAATTCAAAGTCACTTCTGTTGCTGCAAGTGGGATAATTCCCATGGGTTTTAAAATATAATTCTAACGCACCATTCCGAATAAAGCCATTCCGCAAGCTAGCGTTGGTGACCAAGCACTATAGCCACAACGCAAGAGGAGGAGAGTCTACGCAGGGCGTTGTGCATACTCTATGCGCCGACTAAGTTCATTAGTGCCCAGTCGTAGGAGGTTCAGAACAACATGTTAAGAAGTGTTTGAGGGATGCCAAGATGGATAAGAGCATTGTATATGATGTCGTTCTTGGGAGAGGATTTACCCGTTTCCCCAAGGTGCAATAATTGTTACAGGATTTCTTTAATGGAAAGGAGCTTTGTAAGTGTATCAACCCTGGTGAAACTTTGCTTATGGCGCTACAGTCCGTGCTGCAATTCTTAGTGGAGAAAGTAATGAAGAGGTCCAGGACCGTTTGCTTCTGATGTTACTCCACTGTCACTTCGACTGGAAATTGCTGAGGAGTGATGACTTTTTTTTGTTTCTGAACATCATCCGACCGTCCATATTTCACCCAGATCAACGCAAGTCGGTTAATTCGGGTCTTCAAACATCCTCGATGTTTAACCTTTCACCAATTTTCGTTTTGCTCACCGTTCCGAGCGCCAGGTTCCACTTCGGAAGATTTGATCACCGTGTGATTTCAAATTGCGACTTCTCATTTCACCCGAAGGCCTGAAGTCAGGGTTCCATGGGTAAGGTTCCTCTGTTTTAAATTTTGTTACAGGTGTGTTATCTCTGTATCAGAGTATTACAGCCCTCGACGCATCAACAAAAGTATTGACAGTCTCAACACCAAGCACCAAGCCACCAAGGGAGGAACCATACTTAACATGTCCAACACGAGTTGGGAACCGAATTCCCTGCGAAAGGACAAGAATCCAAGCTTGGCAGTCTACATCATCATTATACATAAATAATTTTTCCTGGCTCGAACTGTAGGGTGTTGAATTATATACTAAGGTATGGCAAAGGAAAAACAACATAGACCATGCATGGATCTTTCCATTCCTGCATTGAATTCTATCTTAGATTGCCTTACCATCTCCACTACCAGGGAAGCAAAGGGTTATGTTTTAAGGGAGCTTATTTCGAAGACTACTGCTGGGGAGATGAATTGGGTTTTGCGCATTATTATAAAGGATATCAGGATTGAGTTGAGAGAAAATTCTATTCTTGATGAGATCCACCATGACGCTCGGGACATGATGGCATCGTGTATAGATTTAAAGAATTGGCTTACATCTACACAGTCATTATGTTCGATCTCTGTGCCAGGATCTTGTTGTAGGAAAGCCGGTCAAAAGTGTCAACACTCCAAGCAAATGAATTCTATTGACGGTACTTGGGAATCTATGAAAGGGAAAGAAATTACTGTTGAGTACGAGTTTGATGGTGATCGCATACAAGTGCACAAAGATAAGTCTTGCATCCAGTTCTGGGCAAGGAATATAAAAGAACACGATGAGTATAAGTCAGCTATAGGAGATTTACTTTAAAAGTGTATTTTTCTACATGATGTATCTTAGATAGCGAATCACCATTCCAAGCGATTTTCCTCATCTGATGACAGATGAACATGGGAGCTTCGACTGAGATGGATTTTGCAAATAATCTGAACCTAAATTAGATGCTTATCAAGTTAATCAAATCCTTAAAATAGAACAGGATCCTAATTTGGCACTTAACGTTTTCTGCTGGACGAAAATGCAAATTGGATTCAAGCATGATGGACATTCTTACACCACTATGATTGGTATCCTGGGGTCTGCCAAGTAATTTGGGAAGCAGGGTGCAAACCTGATCGAGTTACCTGATGACTTGGGGAAGTTCATCTCTTTAAGAAATGTAATTTTATTGGCATGTCTAGGTCTGAAAGAGCTTCCAACATCTATTGGAAAACTTGAGAAGCTGGAATATCTCGACATTTCACTATGTGAGTGCTTAAAAGAACTTCCAGAGGAAATAGGGCAACTAAGGAAACCTGAGGAGCTGAACATAAGCAAGTTTTCTCGTTTGAAGAAGCTACCTAAATCAATTGAAGGACTGAGATCTCTAAAACGTGTTATCTGTGATGGGCATATTGGATAACAATGGATACTTAGAACATGTGTTGAACTCTTTCCAGCATTTCCAAGCAGACAATGGAAGATTGTTTTTAAATTTCAAACACAAAATCAACAAACAAACATGATTTGAGCATGCCTTATCTATCCTCATTCTAATTACAAGCAACATAATTGAGTATTTCCAGGCAGCAAATGCACAAGTGGCAGAGGAACCTTCATCGATCAGTTCCAGATTTAATGGCATCAATTGAGTACATAAGAGATATTTTTGGCAAATAGATCCAAATCTCCAAGCATTAGTTGTTCAAAGCAAAACCAACCTCGCAAGGCATGAAGACAATGAATGAACAAAACACTTGGTAAAGAATCAAGTAAGAAGGATTCTCGAAAACAAAATGTGGGCAACATACCCAATAAACAAGTGGCATCAAAGGATCAATATCTAGATTAACTGGCAAATTATTTCCATATCTCCAGATTTGAGGGCATATGACAGCAGCTAAAAATTCTAAGGCATCGAATCAATTCTCAAAGGGCTAGATCCTACATTTCAAAACATGAAAGTAGATTTATGACAGGTGGCAGGGTATATTACATCCCAGCTTCAACAACAAATCTAAAAGATTGTTGGATTAGTCCAGATTTCTCGCAACTAATTCAAATTTGTTTTGGATGTATGGATAGGTTTGTTCCCGAGAGGATGGTGACAACTAGGCAATTGTAATGTTCTATAAAAATTATCATTTTGAATCTAAAGAGGAGGGGTGAACATCCCGAGAGCCTTTTTGGGCTAGGTTTGTAATGCAAGTTTCTTTCAGTGATATTTTTGACAAAAGCAAAGAGATTCTAAACCTCGTGTGTTAAATCATGTATTTCCTGTGCTTTGATGTTCTATCAAATTTTTTCTCCTTGTCATTAATTCATTTAGGTTGTAGCAGTCACAATTCAGTACAACCTCTGCAATGACTGAATTTAAAAAGCATTTATTTGATTGTGGCTTTTCCTCTGTTTTGTTGTGAGCAAAACAAGACCCATGCTCAAATATATTTGCTTAATTTTTGAAGATTAAACACAACCTAAGTGAGTTTTGTGTTATTTCTTCTACTGGAGGGAAGGCCAGATTTATCCTTGTTAGATACCTTGCTTTTTTGTTTTAGTTTTTTTTATCTCACTTCTTCTATCTATCCTCGCGACTTTAAAAGGATTTAGCAGTCAAGGTCATGGCTCTTTATTTTTTATTTTTAACGGTTGAAAGGCTCTTTCAGACCTAGTTCTAGAAGCCTCCAATAAATGATCAATCAACTACTATTATCTTCTTCAAAATGTGCTAAGGCTTGGCTCTATTACAACCTAGAGTCAACTATTGCGACAACAGTTCTCATGACTTGGAAAGACCATTCAATGCCACATTCACGAGCTCTGCGTCCTTTATTTTCTCCCATATGGTTGCAAGCTGATCATGCTCCTATGTGATCCTCATGAAATAGCTGGTAACATTATCAGATCTAAACATCTGCACCGATCTGAGTTTATTCTTTAAGACCATCTTCCTATTCATGTTAGTGCTTTGGAATAAACCTACCAGGGCATCAAACATCTCTTTGGCCTTCTTCTTCTTAGACAGGTGAGGAATTAGATGGTTCTTCACCGAATCCAAGATGACCATCTCTGCTTTGATCTCCTTCTTGTTGTGAGCTTCTAAAGCTACATGATCTGTCGATGGAGCAACTACTTTGTCCACAAACTCGCAAAGGTCATACTCCTTTAAAGCCAAAGTCACTCTTGCTTTCCAAGATAGGAAGTTGGATGTTCCATCCAATCATCTTCAACTCTCAATGATGTTGTTTCCATCCCTAAGACTTGATAAACTGCCTTGGAAATAACCTGCTGTTGAAAACTACCCCTATACTGACCTGTACGGACTTGTACGTGCCTGTCACCACTGGAACCTGCGTGTGTATGCGCTTGTGCTTACTACAACTAGTGTATACGCGCATGTGTTTACTACAACTTGTGTATACACGCCTGTCCCTTCTGTAACCTACTTACACCCTCGTAAACCTGCAAAACCCTAGTTCTGCCTCAGTACGATTGTTTTCCTGAAATTCGTCCTTCGATTTTTGTCTGTTGGTTATGGATCTACTAAGATCTCCTGCAGATCTAATAGATCTACAATCAACTGCTATGGATCTAAGATCTAGCTTCCCTTTAGAGCATGCACTCTGATACCAAGTTGAAAACCCTTCACTCCAACACCTAGGTATCTTGTTATCTAGTGATTTCCTTACTACAAATCAGATTAGCAACTCACAAAACAAAAATATACCGCTGAAAATTCAACTCAAATAAATCTAGCGGAAGCAAAAATGGAAACCAAATCATGCACACATAAACACCAATATTTTTGGGTAGATATCCCTGGAAAAAACCCGGAGGGAAAACCAGTGTTGAGAATGATTTTATTATGCTAAAATTAGGGCTTTTGTAACAAGGATAATGGCCCACTGAGAGAAATAAAACTGCAGACAAACCTAACAAAGTCTGATTTGTTGTACGACTCAAATCTACATGTGTTTCAAGGTGTATGCGCCTTTCCTTCTGCACACCTGTGTATACTCACCTGTCTCCACTGTGACCTGCATACACGCATAGAAAGAATGTACGAAAAACTTTGTACGACGCAACCCTTTCTTGTGGCTTCACTCTACTGAAACCCACTTGCAGTTGCCTCTATTCTCTCTTCTCCTTGGCCTAATCTCTAGATGGAATTCCTCCACCTATCCAAGATTTCCTTGAATCACAGTCCTTCATGATCCAAGCTCTAAGCAAAAGTCCTTCGCTTTGATCAATGTATCAAGTTTCATCAAATGTCTTCTCCTTTACCCTAGCCTTGCTTTTATAATCTTGAGTTATAACCTAACCCTAATCTCCAAAGTGATTGACAGTTGAAATTACTTCTCACCTCACTTGAGATCAATGGCTAATATTAAATGCTAATTACTTTTAGCATTTAAATAAATAACTCCAGTAATTTTTTATTTTTTTTTATTGGTAATCCTGAATCATGTGACTGGCGAGGGACTGACCTGTGGCTGAGATGCCACGACCCATGGGCATCTAAGCCGTCAAAGTCCCCCGGGGATCGCACCCGGCCTGGACCGCACCAACCCTTAACATGGCTGGATTTTGAGGTGTCCCCAAGGGTTTCGAACTAATGACTTTCACTTACGGAGTGCCTTGACAACGCACTCCCTCACCGACTGCTCTAGACCTCGGTGACAACTCAACTAATTAATAAAAACACTTTAATAATTTATTTAATTAAAGTAAAGTCAAGGATAGAAGGCTTTGGACGATTTCCACACGTTTAAACACATAGACCTGTGCAGAAATACCTATCCGATGCAGAAATACCTATCCGATGCTACCATGCATCAACAGTATGACCATTCGTTGGCAAGAAAAAAAAGTGTGCTGAAATCTCATGGTTTTTCTTGAGCGACTCACTCATGTTGGTCAACTACTCACTCAAGCTAGCCGATTCTCCTTTTACCTAAGTCAACTTCAATATTTTTGTGGGTCAAATTAATTCCACCTAGTCGATTTATTCCTTGTTGGTTGACGTGATAGTTGCTTAGTCGATACCTCTTCTAGCTAGGTTGATTCCTTATATCCCTGAGTGATTGCACTTACCCAAAAGCCGCATGGTCGTGCAATTGCAGTAGATGATGTTGTACAGTTCATACACGGCAGAAAGATGTTCTCTAGTGGCTTATCATTTTGGAGAAACGAGGTAGTGGATCACTCAGCCAAAGATGTTCTTTGGTGTCTTAACATTTTGGAGAAACGAGGTAGTGGATCACTCAGCCAAAGATGTTCTCTGGTGGCTTATCATTATGGAGAAATGAGGTAGTGGATCACTCAGCCAAAGATCTAACCTTCACATTTGGACAACAATTAAGAGAAACTGCATATGATTATTCATATGTCATTGCCAAGTATTTGCCAATAAGCTAAACTTATTGCTAAAGAATTCTTTGTTTTCATTTGAGCTTGAGCCATATAATTTGTTTGGTATATGGGAAGCAATTATTGTAGAAGTTTAGTACAGTCTACAGTGTTTGTATTTCCCAACCATCACAAACTGAATGCTCCAACCATGACAATTTTCCAAGGACTTTGGGAGGTTAGGAGTCACCTTACAAGGTTTTTTTGAGTTCATTCAAAGACACAAAGTGTGGTGTATGAATGCCTAATTCATTGCAATACCCGAGCATTAATCTTCCTTTGGTTATTAGAGCTATATAACCATTGTCAGTGTATTCTTTTGAAGAACTTGAAGCAACAAAAGTTCTTGCAGAGTGGAAGCATTGTTGAGTTTGACACAGAGCTTGATGGTTGTAGCAAGTAGCAGGCAGTTTGAGGACCCCATAGGTGTGGCATTGGTGGCTGGCATTGGTCCTAACTAGCCACAAATAGAGCAGTGAACCAGACTTGAAGGCAGAGAAGACTTGTTGGCCATCACAAGCAAGTAACCAACAAGGTAACCGAACACACAAACATCCCATCCTCATGTGCCTGAGAGGGATATAGCACAAAGGGGATTGCAGTGGGTTGTTTCCATTGGTTGCAAAAAGTAGGCCTTGCAGCCATCAGAAGAGCAAAGGCTACACTGTGAAAAGGAAACTCACATAGCATCGGTATCTGGTCACTAGCTTCAGAATATTTGCAGAGCATAGTTTGTTATTGACTGGATTGATATTGCATTACCAGTTGGTTCTAGTGTGCAAGCTACATAGAGAAGGAGCCAACCAATCATCCAGAGCAGAGGTTGCACAAAGAGTAGACATTGCAGCCATCCCAAGAAGAAGAAGACAGAGATCCTTGTACAGGGCAGGCAATAAAGGCCTAGTGGCCTTTTTGAAGACAGAGCACTCTATACAAGCCTAAGAACAAAGCTTGGAAGAGACTTCCATAGAGGATACGTGTTGGTGAAGCGAGTGGGCCATAAGTCCCTTGTTTATGGATCACATGTGCAAATATGTTTAATTGTATCAAAGCAGAAATGTAGAGAATATGAAAAGGCCATGCTATCCTTGAATGGCTGAAGCTATTGTAAAGGAATTCATACATGGTTGCAAGCTTTGTATGTAATAAGTCCTAGGACCTATGGCAAACGCACTGAAAGAAACAGACTGAACGAAAATTAGAGCCAAATTTTGACCTATTCAAGCTTAATAGATTTGTATGTCTAGTTTGAGATGGACAAATCTCTTCAACTTATGCATGAGGCCAGCAGAACAAAGGATTCCACACTGCATTTACCAAGTGTGCTGAGGACTATTTCTTTGGATGACTTGTCAACTATAAACCCATGAACTAATTGTTAATTTCCCCCCCAACCAAGATTTAGAGTCAATATTTCTTAATTGAGAGCTTCCCCAATTCCACCAAATCCAAATGCTAGTCCAATGGCCAACATAGATGAACAAAACGAATCCTAATTTTGTCAATAATTCACCATTGGCACAGTAGCACTGAAATGGGTTCACCACAGCTTTTGATGAAATGAAAGCGATATTAAACATGACAAAATTTCATAGAAGAAATGGTCACAAAGCTTTTGCAGTTTGTGTTGCCTGATGCTTTAGCTTTTCCTAAATAAAAGGAAGAAATACAAATATTTACTTGATATCCGGAAATGACCAAACCAGGTCAATGGGACTGTAAAAAGTACAACCATCTTAAAATATTCAAGACGGAGCACCTAATGTGTCTCTGATGAAATCCAATAAACTAAACTAAAAATAAAATAAAACAAGTTCAAAACGATTATAATAAAACTTACATAACATCGATTGTAATTCCATGACAGCAGGTCTGTTGAATAAAAAGTCATTAATATTTCAATTCAGGGAATATGTTCTGCGGTTCACACTATGCTGCAACAGTGCAAAGTAATGACATTTAGGCAGCTTCTTGGAATAGCTTAGGCAAATAATGGTGACCTGTAAAGAAAGCCTTTTTACAACAAACTCAGAAAAGCATAGTAGTGAACTACCTGTGCCATACACAGAGTGACACATACAGCAGGATATCTGCTACCAAAATATATGAATGCTATCCTGAACCACTTCTAATATTTACATTTTTTAATTCTAAGCTTGTAAAATTTATATATAAAATACAAATTTAAGAGCATTATTCTCCGAACAATACTCTACCAATAGGAAAGGTCTTAATATGTTTGCTTTGATAGAAAAACTGCCTATGTAAATATATATTTACAATCGTTCTTCATTACAGAAGTTCCAAATATAAACTGGTTTGAGGATGAAGCCCTGCTTCCTTCAACGTCAAGTGCGTTTTATCGGAACCATACACTCTTCTTGGAAAAGTTGCTATTAACCTATACCCTCCAACGGCCACTAAACCCAAGGAATCAACATAGTTATAAATAGATTTTACTCTCTCTGTGCACAAGAATCTCCGCTCTTTCCGATCTCCGCTAGGAAATCGTATAAGAATCTGCAAAAAGGACAATCCATGTGCATTGATCATATTCAACCAATTCTATCAGAAACAACAAAACCAAATGATAGAATGGACAACTGAAAGATATTTATAGATGATAGAAAGGACGAGTGAAAACTACTTATGATAACAAAATGGACAATAGCAAGACAATTATAAGGCATTACCTGGGTGACATTAGGACCCTTTTCAGGCTGAATATCACCTGCATGCACACCTTCTCTGCCTTGAAACCGAGGTGCGGCTTCTATTATAGCTCGATCTTCTTGTCTTGTCTTCTCTTTTCCTTCTCTTGCAGCACGTTCAGTTTCCAAATGTCTACGGCGGTCTCTTTCCTGTTTTAACCAATATTGCATTCTCAAAATATTAATTTAAAGATCAATGTAAGAAAGTTTATGAGACAGTGGTCTAGTAGTTGAGAAAGGATGTCACCATGCAAATGACCCAGGTTCAAACCCCTACCATGATTGATGTGGAACTGTAATAATGTGTAGGTAGGGTTCATAGCTCACCACAGATCAAGGCATGACTTATAAACTCATACTAAGGTTGACAAGTCACAGTACTGTTATGAAGTAAGATAAGTAGAATGCATTTAAAATAAAATGATCAATTACATCTTTTTTTAAATGGGCTCATTATTGCTGTACTATCAGCTACACAGTTGACATATCTTTTTTATCATCCTTTGGTATAGATTAAATGCAATAGAAAATTAATTTCCACTGCGATCCAATGAAAGCAGATAATCGTTGTGCAAACTTCATCTGATTGTACATAGAATTTAAGCAATCACAGTGTACATTAGATTAATATCAATCTTTAGTCATACAATATAAGGAAACGAGCCTATGCTAATGCCAATATATACTTCAATATCTAGTTACATATGCAATGTGAGTAGAGTCTATAATTTGTTCAGTACATTCGAAAGCAAAACTGGGGAAAAAGGGAATTGCTCTCAAGCACAAACCATGAGTATCAACCATCCAATCAATAAGTCAAAGATAGGGCAGAGAGACAATGCAAATAAGAACCACATGGGATCAGTCAAACAGATGCAAATCCTAAACAAGGCAAGAATTGATGGCAAATACTGAGCTTGATCAGAAGTATGAAAGTGAAGCATACTGAGGCAGATTTATAGGAATAACAAAACCAAATGATAGAATGGACAACTGAAAGATATTTATAGATGATGGAATGGACAAGTGAAAATTATTTATAGATAATAGAATGGACAATAGCAAGACAATTACAAGGCATTACCTGGGTAACATTAGGACCCTTTTCATGCTGAATATCACCTGCCCGTGCACTTTCTCTGCCTTGAAACCGAGGTGCAGCTTCTGTTGTAGCTCGATCTTCCTGTCTTGTCTTCCCTTTTCCTTCTCTTGCAGCATGTTCAATTTCCAAATGTCTACGTTGGTCTCTCTCCTGTTTGGCCAATATTACATTGTCAAGATATTAATTTAAAGATCAGACATAAGGCACTGTATTGGACATTGGTCTAGTGGTTGAGACAGGGTGTCAACATGCAAATGACCCAGTTCAAACCCCTACCCAAGTTGAGGTGGAACTGCAATAGTTTGGAATTAGGGTTCATAGCTCACCACAGATCAAGGCATGACTTGAAGAATCATACCAAGGTTCACGTCACAGTACCATTATGAAGTAGGATAAGTTGAATACACTTAAAATAAAATGATTAATTACACCTTTGTTTTTGAAAAACGAGTTCATTAAATTCGGTAGTATCACCTACACAGTTAACATATCTTTTTGATCATCCTTTCGTATAGATTAAAAGCATTAGAAAATTAATTTCCACAGCAATCAAATGAAAGCAGATAATCTTTGTGCAAACTTCATCCGATTTTACACAGAATTTAAGCAATTACAGTGTACATTAAATTAATGTGAATATTTAGTCATACAATCTCAGGAACTGAGTCTCTGAAAAGAATATAGATGAAATGCATGTGCAGAGTGAAGGAAAACCGTCAAATGTGAAACTATATCGACACCCTCATTACCAGGAAAGATTTCAAGGAAAGCAAGAAGATCGATATCAGCATTATCAAGGAAGAAGATGGAATACTTGTCAATATTCATGGAACAAGGCATCACAAAACCACTCTTCAACAAGCTATTATCAGAGATCAACAACCATTACAAATTCGGGAAGTTACAACAACAATACATGGAATCAAAGGAAAGAAAATTATGCAACAACTAGCCACCAAGGATTAAGACCAAAAATAATTGATTTTGGATGGATACATCATCATCAATGGAAGGAAGAAAGTAGGAACATAAGAAATTCATATTACTTGGTTTCATCACATGTGAAACCTTTAATTGCAAAGCTTTGAGGACAAAGCTTTTTGAAGGAGAGTACTATGTTATGACCCGGGGGGGGGCGG
>SNQJ01S0163134.1:0-12428 GCA_010110895.2 Picea sitchensis | reverse complement strand
GAGGGAAATAGGAGTAATTAATTAATTAATGAAATTAATTTATGGTGCAATGAAGGGGATGGGTGACACATGTACAGGGAGGATTATTATGAATTGAATTATTGAACAATAAATTAAATGTTATTTTGGGAAAGTAAATGACTTATAAAATCTATATAAAGGAGGGAGGAGGAGAAGGATGGATATCTGCTATTATGCGTAATGTTACTCTACAAAATTTTAGACTTGACTAACTTAGCTTGTGGGAGTTGGGATACCCAGCTCGGTGAGGAGTGGTAGCTCGACCTTGCAAGGCGAGTTGGGAGCTAGCTAATTCTCTGGTTTAGTGTGTGTGTCCCTTTGCGGCTTGAGGGGCTAAGGGGGAAGAAGAGTACCCCTAGCATTGGCTGGGAGGTACCAGTGAAGTCTCATCAGTCGGCAAGAGGGAGCAACATGGAGCACGTGGGACAACAACTCAGAGTGGGCGAATTGGGCCACGGTACACTTCCTTTATTTTTGCATGGTAGATTATTAGTATACTTTACACTTTTAGTTCTATATTTTTAATTGTGTAAAGAAGATGATTGACTTAGCATTTTAATTGATAAATGAATCTCCCCCATAGTCTTAAGTTCATTGTTGATTGATTCCCTTGGATTGCGATCCCTGGATGTCGTGACAGTCATATGGTTTTAATGAATTTGTGATGATCTTGCCCTTCTTACCTCACCCTCATCCCTAACTCATCAGTCCTCACCTAAGCAGTCAACCAGGAGCCGGATCGACGGTCGTCACTTCGGTGTTAATAGACCTATAGATCCTAATGCCCTTTTTTTCTATGCGTGGATGATGAGAAAAGGATGTGTTTACCACTTCTTATCTCTGCGTTGATCTCTGCCTTGCCTTGGTCTCTGCACGTTATATCACCTGCGATTCTTCATTGTTCTCGGCATCTGAAGATTGTGTTTGGTATTATCTATTTTTTATTTATATATTGTCGGAGGAATTTAATTATGCCAACTCTGTGTTTTTACATATTGATGGAACTTAAGTATGCGTTGTGTTCCCTCCATGCAACTTAACTCTGTTTTATTTTATTGATGGATTTTAATCTCAGCATTACAACACACCAATCCACTAAATTGACTTTGCGTTTTTAATTTATATTCCTAGATATTTTATCTCTATTTTTAATATACTCCCTCGCGATCACATTCTGAGTTTTTATCACTTTTAATGGAAATTTTACCCTGCCATTTTTCGGGTGTTTTCACAGTATTCCTCCCTTACTTCACAACGATTTTGTTGTTGCTTAGACTGTGTTTTTTTTCTTCCAGCCATCTGACCATGATTTTGTGGCAGCCTTTATCACAACGACTTTTAACATTCTGGATAGCATTATATTGGGATGATAGATCGCAATATTAATGGACAACAACTATGGTCTTTAGACAATGTTTTTATAAAGAAATAACGGTCAGAATTTATTTTTAAAACTAGGCAAATAGTAAACTCAACGATCTATTTTTTTTTAAACTCAACGAATTTGAATGTTATGCACACAACGATTTATCACAACGTTTTTATTTATTTGTTTTTACCGCAACTGTATCAACATAACCATTCTCGACGACAAGCTAGTCTGGTTAAGTTAACTTTATTACACAACAAATTTACCTTCTGAGATTGCAATTCATCATCCATAATTGCCCGGTGATTTTTGCCTTTTTGAAATCACAAATTGTTATCCTTACTGCATGGCGATTTCCCATTCTGAAGACTGCAATTTTATTGTCATTTGTTTGTGCGTGTACCGGACAAATTTTCCCTTGGTTATGATTGATATTTTCCCTTATGCTACTTGGCGATTGGTCTTTTGTTAAGATTGGGATTTTTCATTTGTCAGGACTGCAAATCGTTGTTGAATACCTGCGTTAATGCCTCTCTCTTTATTTATTACCTGTTTTTTCTCTTGAAGTACTCAACCCAAATTTTTTTCAAGAGGTGGAAAATATTTATCTCTGCATCTTCATGTCCTCTTGCTAGCCTAATCGTTTAATGTCTCTGCAATGGTAGTTTTTAGTGACTGTGTTTTCTTTTAAAATGTTTTTTTTTACCTACATTGACATGTTTGCAATTAAATATCACCTGCTTCTGAATGCGTTCTCATTATTTGTTTGATGTGTGCCTACTTGGAGGTATTTCCTATGGTTTAAATCATAGTTACTCTTAACTATGTTTTACCTCAATTGACAGTGGAGTCATATTAATGACAACCAGAAACTTTTTAAGTTTGTTGTTTATATGTGTTACCCAGATTCCTCGCTTAAACGACTTCCTTGGACGCGTGGAGACCTTGTGATAGATGCGATTAGGACTGGGTATTGGCAGCGAACCCCCCTCCCTTGGATTATATACAGTTTCATTAATCAAATTTGACATTTTCATTTTTATATACATGGGTTATGAGCATTAATCATCAACACCATAACAGTATTCTAGAAGCAGAGTTATTATCCATTACAACCCCGCTCTCCCGTGGAGATTTAATTTGAATGTCATACGACCAACACACGGGTAGCAAATTCACTACACAGAGGTAGATACGACTGAGCTATTATAGCAACAACCGAAGGGCATTGTTAGATAGCAGGTTATGAACTGATATTGTTAATAGTTTATATAACAATGTTTTATATTGATATTGTCAATATGGTTGGATAAGGTTAATTTGGTAATTTGGTTGTATTTATCGATTTATTTAGACTCATTATATTAGACAACAAATATATTGTTATTGTCAATGTTGCTAGATAAGGTTAAATTGTTAATTTTAGATTTGTATTTGTTGATTAATTAAGACTTGTTTTAATGTTAATTTAGATGGTACATGATGACCAATTGTAACATAGACTTGCTCAATTTAATCTGCATTTAACATTAAATTAGATGGAACATTAATGACAATTTAGAAATTTAGACTTGCTAAGTCAGATTTGTAATCAATGATTAAATTGGACTGTAATTATTGACTAGCTTAGACTGGACGATTGTCACATACCCACTACATCGTAATAAAATTCTCATTCTTCCTCGAGGAACATAATCCCTGAAGTCCTACGGGGGTCTAGTGCAGGCTAGTTCTTCCCTGCTCATCTCCTTGTGATTGTGGGTTAGGACCACAGACCAAACAAACCAGGCACCTTTTCGTGTTTCGCGACTCATCGATACCATTGAGTCCAATCTTGAAGGTAGAATGGCGAGGGGGCTTCGAAATGAAACCCTGGCCGTAGATATGGGCACGCAGATTTTGGCTGTCTAGATCTACCAGCCGCTTAATCGACAAAGCACCAACTCCCTTTCTTTAGTCCTTAGTTCGATAGGACCACATATGCGCCTAAATGTAGGCGCCTTTCATAACTCACAACCTCGCGAGTCGTGAGTCAAAGACCCTCAAATTTTCTTCACAAATCATCGATACCCTAGATCACAAGATGGGTATTGCTTCCTTCTATTAGCGTCCTCTATGCATGATCGCCGGCTAGGCTAAACTCTAGCTCCTCTCACTATCCGCCGCTTCGTGAGTTCAATGGTTGAACTCTCGTTCCTCCCTCATGCAATCCTCCGAGACTTGAAAGTCAACGAAGGTTGACCTTCCCTTCGCACTGCTCACAACTTGCCCCTTCGTAAGTTGTAGCGTCAAATCTTGGCACCTTCCCTTCACGAACCCTCGAGAAGCGATATTTAATTTTCCCTCTCGGGTTCTTGCTACTCGCGACTTTGTGAGTCCAAGTGTTGAGCTCTCATGCCCTTCTCCCGTGAATCCCCGAGACATGAGAAGTAAACGAAGCATTAAATCCCTTCTCTAGGCGATGCGTGTCCACCTGTCAATCACGTGGGCCCCACCTTGAAGTTTTGCCACATGTTTTCTCGGCTCGGCTCTCGGCACTTCGCTACTCGTGACTTGGAGCATCCAACATTTGGGATCTTACCTTGCGAACCTCCGAGTTCGCGAGATCCCTGGATCTCTGCCACCTGTCCTCCTTGGATGGACGGTCCTAATCCTCTCATGGCTTCTCCACTCGCGACTTGGAACATCCAATCTTTGGGCTCTTACCTTGCGAACCTCCGAGTTCGCGAGATCCCTGGATCTCTGCCACCTGTCCTCCTCAGATGGACGGCTCAGATTCTTTTTCCCCTATTCACGAGGGCTTAACCCTCATCTATCTCCTTATAGATCTAATGACTGTCGGGTTTTCTAGCTAAGATCTAACTGTTCAGATCGGTCCCGATGCCGTGCCCTCTCCCACTGCTCCTTGGACGTAGAAAAACCAATGGTCTAGATGTTCTCATGGACCCTGGGGGTCTACAATTCCGATTTCCTCGCTATTCACAAAGATAGAGGAAAAAGGGTTAAGGCAATTCACACCCTCGTTTATTCCTTCGATTTAACGGTCGAGAATGACTGCAAATCCCCCGACAGGATCTCATCCGTTGATCAATACTTATCCCTACGCTGCTACTTCAGGATTTTAAGAGGGTCATTCCTCTTCGTACAGGTTTGTTAAGACTTTCACATTCAAGTCCTTTTTCCAGGTTCTTGGTAAAACTTTCCAAGGAGGGAGTCTCTGTGAAGAGATCTATTTCGGGGCAATCCTAGAGACCGATATGGGGAAACAAATTCCCGAGAACGGACTGTAAGTCGGACTTGGTTCAACTTATGCATAATTAGATTCATTTATCAACATAAGCCATGCATGGTTTTTCTGTTATAAGCATATACAACTACTAGTACTGATCAAAATACCACACAGACCTTCTTATAATGAAAATATTCATAGTTTCATAGCTTATGAGCATAATTATCAAAATACATATATTTCCAGATGCCAGAGGAAAAACATTTATCAGAAATAACACCAGGGTTAAGCAACTGCTGAGAGGAGTGCTCGTTTTCACCCAACTGTAGGCTCAGCGACTCCCAGTGGATTTACCACTAGCCACCCCGAGCTGAGACCACGATGCTGTGAGACTGCATCTCTGTCCACCGGTGACCATGAGCGAAGGTTGCAATCCTTCCTCTCTGCTATCACTCACTCTGCATAATGCCAGAGTTCTCCCCTCGCGTCTTCTCTCGCAATTGTTTCTACCCCACGCCTTATCCTCTTGCGAGGTTGCGTGTGGCGCGATTACCCTCGCACTGATCAGGCCTGATGGCTCTACGGATGGAAGGCACCTCCCATCCCTCATTAAACCATCTACCTATCAGCCTGTGAGCCGCTTTTGGTTCTCCGGGCCAGTGGAGTCCAAATACGGTATTCATTCTCGGTGGAAGTTAATGCCACCTTTTCAGGTGCCTTCCACCTCCATCGTGGTCTCTTTTTCTGCACATCCCCTCTCAGCAATCCTGCAATAAAATTCATAATTTTATTCACATTTATTGACCTTTTCCTCAAGGTCCATTCACCTCACATAGTCACATTTATGAGTTTGCCATAGTTCTTGGCCAGTCCAGTTATTTTTAAAAACTGGGGGAAACAGGGTGTTACAACGATTGGTTGGGTTGTTGGCAAAGTTGTGCTCTAGCTTGTGCTTCCTTTGAATGACGTCATTTTGTGTCTTTTTGATCTGTTTCTTGGGTGTGGGCGTAGTCTTCTTGTCAGTTCTTTCACCTCCTAGCACGCTCGATTTTCTTGAGCCCTTGGTCTCATTAGGATATGTTGCGCCAAGGTTATTTTCATGCCTCTCATCTGGGGACAACATGATTCCTGATGAGGGGATCATGGCACACCCTATTTGATAGCGGCGAATGATAACTTGGTCAAAGTTGGTTCCTTCCGTGTGAGTGTTGTTGAGAGATGTAAGTTGGATTTTGGCGCATGGGTTGAACACCTTCATGCATTTGATTCGACACCTTGAGGTTCTAGTATTGTTCATTAAGGCCATTGTGTCAATATGGGGATGATTTCCCTTAGCTTGTAGGCATGGTCATGTTTTCTTCGGGTGGGTAGTCGTTTGTCCTTGTTGTTTTATGCTTGTTTCACCCAGTTGATCGTGTGCCAGTGTGTGGAGTCTTAGTTGTCTATGGCCTGTTAAAAGTTGTTCCATTTGTTACTTATTATAACAGCCTACACTTTTTGGCATATACATTGACATGTTAGAATATTTATTCGAAACAAAAGGCCTTGTCATCCCTACTCTCACTGGTACATTCATCAATGTTCTTATTTATGTCGATGATATTGTTCTTATCGAAAGGAGTACCCATGATCTTAACAACCAATTAAGAATCCTCAAGGATTTTTGCTCCAATATGGGTATCACTGTTAATATTGATAAGAATAAGGTCATGATTATTAATATTGATAAGAATAAGGTCATGATTATGGGATTGATAACAATTGTAAATCAGTTGATGTTTGTATTTGGGATAATAATAAACTCCTCTTTGAGACTCTTGTTACACCCATTATTCTTTATGGATGTGAAGTTTGGGGCTGTAGTATCTCCTGTGAATCTTGGAGAAAGATAGGACAAATACAAAATAATTTTATAACCTATAATCTAAAAATGAAAGGAAATATGTCATATCCCATCCTCCTCTTAGAAAAAAGTTTCTCCCCCATTGAGAGCATGGCTATGACTAGATACCTAATGTATAAGAACAAGTTAAATAACATGGAAGATAAGAGGCTTCCTAAAATAGCTTGAAAATTGAGTCGTAAACACCATCGACTCAAGCGAGGATGGTATACAGATGCCTGGTCTTGGCTAAACTATTAGGGAATCATGGAAGATAACATTTTGAAGAATAAAGATGCTATTAAAAATATCATAAAATCAAAATTTAAGGAGGAAATGTGTTGTGATAAAGAGTTAGAGGAAAAAATATAATTAAGGTATTATAAGGATGTAATCAACCATAATATATAATATCAAAGTTATCTATCTATTTTGAAAAGTGTAAAGAAAAAAATAAGCATCGCTAAAATAAGAACAAATTCTCATGAGCTCGATAGTGAAACTGGGCGTTAGTCAATTCCTAAAACGCCATGGGATGCAAGAGTGTGTCAACTTTGTGACAGTAAGAAGGTTGAAGATGAAAGCAACTTTCTGTTATATTTTCCATCCTATACCCAAATTAGATTTCATTTTCAAAATATCTATCATGGTACCAACCTTTCTAACCTCTTAACTCAACAAAACTATGGTGATCTTGTAAAGTTTCTCTTAATGTTTTTTGAGCATAGAAACAAAATTCTAAATAATCACAAGTAATCACTTACTCTCTGAAGGTCTCATAAACCAATTTTGTCTTACTGAATGTTAATATTCATTATCATCACCTTCAATATACTAATAAATTAATACATTAATAATTCATTAATAAAGTAGTATTACATTGACCTTAATGTATTTAGTGAAACATTATTAAAGTACCAATACATTAAAAATACATTATTACATTAATGTAACATAAAATTAAAGTATTAATACATTAATAATGTAATCTAATGATTAATTAATACATTAATACATTATTAGGTAAAACATATCTAAAGGATTAATACACTAATAAAGCAATACATTAATAATACATTATTAAAATAATAATACATTAATAAATATATTATTTGTTGGATTACCGAGAGGGGGGGTGAATCAATAATAGAGCAATTTAATCGTTTTTAACCATATAATGCAAGTGTTATATCAGTGTAGCATTATCATCCAATAATTGCAGAGTAAATAAACAATGAACGAATGAACAATCCTACACATACACAATACACTAGTGTTTTTACATGGAAACCCAAAGTGAGAGAAAACCATTGAATGATTTTTCTTATATGTCTTGAAGAATTACATTCATTGGAATCACCAAGTTCGTTTGTATTCTAGCTGCAACTGTAAGGAGTATCAAACCCCCAAGTTTCTCAGGCTAGAACATGAGGGAAACTCCAACTCCCTAATTCTCTCGCTACAGCCAGAAGGAGGCTACAACCCCCTAAGTTCTCCGGCTACAAACGGAAGGTGGCTACAACCAAATATCATTGCCCCGTCCAACCACCCTGAAATGTAAATTTCAAATGTAGACAACCTTTCAATATCACTGAATCAACCACTGCCACTGCCAACCTGTTACTGTCAACCTGTACCGATAACCTGTAACAACCTATACCAATCAACCTGCACCAAACAACCTGTACCAATAAACTGAACCAACATGCACCATGCATCAACCATGCATCAACCTTGACTCATCAATATGTACCAACATCATCAACTATACACCTCATGTATGTTCCAAATCATCAACTATAAACCTCATGTATGTGCCAACTCATCAACTACTTGTCTCAACCATGTACCCAACATGTACCTCAACCATATACCAAATAAATACACCAATATAACCATCAAAATTTATCTAACAATTCATTATTGTATCCATAAACCAAATACCATAAAGCCTTACATCAAACCATGTGCCACAACCTCATTGTTATGTAGCCTCAAGCTAAACCAAAAACTTCAGCAACACATCACAACCAAAAGACCAATACCCATATGTCAAATACCAACAACAAAATACCAATTGTATCCCTCGAAAAATCTGATATATGCAGCAATACTAAACATCCAATACCATCTCAAGAGCTAAACCCTAGCTCACAAAACATACCTCAAACAAGATGTGCCATATCTCTCATAAATAGACCCCAACCATGTTGTTGCCGCAATTTTTATGCTGCACTTCTTCTGCCACAAATTTTCTGTCGTGATTTTTCTGCCACACTTTTTCTGTCGCGATTTTTCTGTCACACTTTCTCTGCCACGATTTTTCTATCGCAGTTTTCCTACCACATGTTTTTTGATGCACTTTTCTTGCCACACTTTTGCTGCTGCACTTTTTCTGCCACAGTTTTCTTGCCGTATTTTTTCTTCCACACTTTTCTCTACCAAAAATACCTTCCCAAATAACCTTTCACAAAATAGATATTCAATAGTTTCAAGTGTGATTAAATGAGAGAGCCATGCCTCTTATTTATACTTTCATGTAGCATCCCACTTTCCTTATTTTAGGGATTTCTCCATGAACTTTATTATTTAAATAATTTATTTTGCAAACACTTTGACTAATTTGACCTTTTGTATCTTCTAGATGAATCATGAGGTCTCTCCAACTTCACATGGCCATAACTCTCTAATCGTGAGCAGTTATGTGATGCTCCACATACTGCCGGAAATGGAATGAAATGTACTATCCATATAGAATAGTCTTGCCTACAAATATATCAAAAATCGTACCATTATCCATCAAAAACACTTGAGTCCATTACCCAAACCTTTGTTCTACCAGAATTTGCTACCAGACTTTCTTCAAGGATTGACATTAATGACAAGCAACCCAATTAATAAAAAATCCCCCCCTTTAGCATTGATGGCAACACTCTGATGCAATACTGAGGTCATGTCATGCAATATTGAATTCATATCACTCATTCTCCCTCTGTGGCCATCGCTCCCCCTAGAACCATGCCTCTATTTTCTACATCTGATAAATCTCTCCCCCTTTGTAATCAATGGAAAATGTATCTTTCCATCCAGGGCTACTCCCCCTAACTAAAATTTCCTTAGAGATACTCCCCCTAACTAACCTCTTCCTCAAACTGATCTCCTGACCTGAACGGTTATCTTTATGGTGATTCCTCTTATAAATCTAAGACATATAATATAAGCATTCAAAAGCATTCATTTTGGAGTAGAAATTACTCCGAGTCTCTGGCGAAGATACTCAAAGGCTTCCTGTGGAAGAGGATTTTTAAAGATGTTTGCCAATTTTTCTTTTGTGCCCACATATTCAACTCTGATGTTCTTCTCTGCAACCTATTCCCGTAGAAAGTGATACTTTATTGGAATGTTCTTCATCTTGAAGTGAATCACTGGGTTCTTTGAGATACTGATGGTTCTTGTATTATCACAATAGACTGAAATGGGCTCATCATACTCAACCTATATATCTTTCATAGTGTGTTTCATCCATAGAACCTGTGTACAAGATGACGCTCATGCAATATACTCTGTCTCAGTTGTAGATAAGTATATTGATTATTGTTTATTGCCTAACCATGATACTAAACACTCACCTAAGTAGAATGATGTTCCACTAGTGCTTCGTCGGTCATCAATGAAACCTACTGAATCTTCATTTGTGTAGGCGATAAGTGATGGATACTTTCTTTTTCGATACCATAATCCAATCTCTTTTGTTCCTTTTAGGTATCTAAAAATCCTCTTCACTGCTAATACATGTGATTACTTTGGTGCTTCCTAAAATTGTGACACCTGTCCAACTTCCTGCATTACATATGGTCTGGATGTTGTCACATATAGTAAGCTACCAATCATTGACCTGTATTTCCTCTAGTTTGTAGACTTTGAATCATCCTCTTTGCTCAACTTGCAACTGGTTTTCATAGGAGTGGTAACTGGTTTACAATGTTCCATTCCAAACCAATTTATCATTTCTTTGATATACTTAGTTTCAAAAATAAAAATTCATTTGTTTCTTTGACGTATTTGAAGAACCGAAAAGAAGGATAGTTCTCAAAGTAATGAAATTTCAAATTCATTTTGCATATCCTTTGCAAATTTTTGTGTTAACTTGTCATCAATACTTCCAAAAATAATATCATCAACATAAGCTTTAATTAATAAAATACTATCTTGAGTTACCTTGATCTAGAGGTTGTTGTCTGCACTTCCTTTTTTGAACCCTTCCTACTGTAGATATTTATCCAGTCTAGAGTACTATTCTCTAGGAGTCTGTTTTAGACCATACAAGGCCTTGTTCAATTTACACACATAATCTGCATTCTCTGACAACTTAAATCATTCTGGTTGTTCAACGTAGACTTCTTCTTCAAGTTCCCCATTCATAAAAGATGATTTCACTTCCATTTGATACACTTTAATATTCTTGGATCATGTATAATCTAGGAGAAATCATATTTCTTCCATTATGGAAACTGGAGAAAATATCTCCTCAAAGTGGATTCCTTCAACCTGTGTGTATCCTTTACATACCAATATAGCTTTGTTCCTTGTAACTTGTCCATCTTCATTCAATTTATTTATGAATACCCACTTTTTCCCAATCGCATTCTTATTCTTTGGTCTTGGAACCAATTCCCAAGTGTCATTATTCTCTATTTGATCCAATTCTTCATCCATGGACTTATTCCAAAATTCATCCTTACTAGCCTCTTCAAAACGTTTTGGTTCAATCATGGATGAGAGTGCTAGGTGTGTTTATTTTGGTGAACATATTCTTCTTCTAGTCTCAACTCCTGCATCTGTGTTTCTGATAATCTGATCTGAAGAATGATTCTTTTGTACTCGTGAGCTAGGTGTCTTTGGAGGCACTTGTTGAACTTTCTCCTCTAATTCTATCTGATCCTCTTCATATTCCCCTTCTACTTCTTCTTCATCTTTTGCTTCTTCTTCGTAAATTTGTTCCATTAATTCATTTTCTTCTTCCTTTAATTCACGTCCACATGTTTCATCAATTTTTACATTTATTCTTTCCACAACTTTCTTCAACCTCAAGTTGTAACACTTGTATGCCTTCCTTGTACTTGAGTAACCAACAAGTACTCCTTTGTCCACACGAGAGTTAAACTTTCTCATTCTTCCATCTTCTCTTTTGAAGTATCATTTTCTTCCAAATACTCTAAAGTGCTTCACATTTGCTGGTCTTCCTTTGCATTGCTCGTAGGGAGTTTTTTCGGTGTTGTTTATGAGAAATACTATGGGTTAAGAACCAAATATCAATATAGCATAGAAAAACCTCAGAAAAGTACTCAACACCTTGAAAAGGAGACAATTTTAGTTAATAAGCCTCTTCGAGGGGGCAACCTCATTTTACCCCACTTAAATGTTCAATTACAAGATGATTCAAAATGAAAATGTCTCGGTATATATAGGAGACTAGAAGGTATAATTACAACTAATGGCCTAAACTGACATAAATAAAATACTATTACTAATATAATATGCCCCAATTAAGGGGTAATGAGACAATATTAGGGCTTAACATGCCCCTCCCCTTGAGACAAGTGTTGTCTGCAATGCTTGAGTAACTTTGGATGCTTTTGTATAAAAGACACATCTTCCCAAGTGGAATCTTCAGCAGGTAGTTTCCTCCATTTAATGAGATACTCTAAAATGGATTTATTTCTCAGTTGGCGAATTCTTGTGTCAATGATGGTTTCAGGATCCAATATGATTTTTCCTTCCTCGTCAAGTTCTGGAAATATAGTTTGAACTGGGATATTGTCGCCTCTAACCTTATTTAATCACAAAACATGGAAAACTGCGTGTACTCATGAAGATGCAGGCAGCTCCAATTTGTATGCCATAGTACCAATATTTTGCAACACCTT
>SNQJ01S0163133.1:27849-41803 GCA_010110895.2 Picea sitchensis | reverse complement strand
ATTTTTATTTTTATTTTGGCGACTGTTATGTCATATAATGCTTCAGATAACGCCCATTGACAGAAGCGTTGAGGATTTCATCTCCTGTATTTTCCAGTAGGAAAGAATTTTTTCCTTCCAGAGTCGAGACTCTGAATGGCCCATACCAGAGGTGCTCAAATTTACCATGTTTTGCTGCTTCTTCCCTTCTTGCATCCCACCTTAATACTAAATCACCTGGGAGGAAATCTTTGTTCTTTGCTCTGCGGTCGAATAATGCCTTCATGTCATCTTGGTACTTCTGCAACTTTTCATCTACTTCGACCCTATGCTGTTGAACCTCAATCATCTGATTTATCCTCCTGGTGACATGATTGGGTTCTTCATTTTGATCTTGCCATAACCTCATCACTGGAAGCACTAGGTTTATAGGCAACACAACATCTGTCCCATATACCATCTGAAAAGGTGAAATGTCGATAGACCTTTTTCTGCTTATGCGATTCTCCCACAATGCGTATTTTAAGTGCACATGCCAAGACCTTTTGTTTTCATCCAATACTTTCTTGATTATATTTACCAGGCTCTTGTTAGATGACTCAACCAATCCATTTCATTGGGGTTAATATGTTGTGGAATGGCCAAGAACGATGTTATACTTTTGACAGAAACTGATCATAGCCATAGATTTAAAGGTTTGGGCATTGTCTGTAACTATATTTCGGGGGCAACCAAATCTAGACAAAATGTTGTCTTCTAAGAAATTGATTACCACCGAGTCTGTCGCCTTTTTGGTTGGAATGGCTTCCACCCATTTAGTAAAGTAATCTGTTGCGGTTAAGATCCACTTGTGTTGAGCACTGGAATGGGGATTAATATCGCCTATGAAATATAGACCCCATTGCTGAAATGGGGCTTCAGCTTTGACTGGAACTAAAGGCAGTGCCGTGAGCTTCTGTTTACCTGCAAATAGTTGACAAGGGTTGCAGGCTCGGACTTTGGCATTAACATCCGAGAAACATTTTGGCCAGTAGTACCCAGCCCTCAGAATTTTGTAAGCTGTAGCTCTCCAAGCATTATGCCCCCCACAGAATCCCTCATGAAATTCGTTTATAACCCGCTGAGTTTCTGATTCAACTAAATAGACTAACAAGAAACCGAGTGGATCTTTCCAATATAGCTGACTTTCAGCGATACAATATTTAACCGCATGAAGTTTTAAAGTCCTGGCTTTTGATGGTGATAGCTCATTTGGGCATTTTAGAGTTAGCAGGTATGACACTATGTCTTTGAACCAGCCTGATGATATGAACTTCTCTTCGATCTTGTTTGGGCCTATTTTCTCATTCAACTCGTTTAGGTTCATGTCTTCGTCACCTTCCTGCAGGCAATTGATACCTAGGGATCTGAAATTTGACTCAGCTAAGAGTTTGGTCAGGCTTTGTCCTTTTATCAATTTGGTCGGTTTGACTTCCAGATCAAATTCTTGGATTTTGGCAAACCATCGCCCTCTTTTTCCATCGCTGTCTAGTTGTACCAAAATATCTTTCACAGAATTGGTAGGTACGTACGCAATTATCTTGGAGTGTAGTACATATGTTCTGAATGCCTTTAATTCTTTTACCATGGCGTACGCTTGTTTTTCTATTATATCATACTTTAGTTTTGTGTCTCTAAGGATCTTGCTGAAAAAAGTGATCGGTTGTTCGAAACCTTCTTCATTATTTTGTAGGAGCACCGTGACAATCGTGTGTTCAGAGGCAAATGAGAAAATAAGAAAATCCTTTAGATAGTTGGGGCTCGCTAACACAGGTGCCTCGCTTATGACTTTCTTAATGTGTGCGAACAATGCTTTGGCCTCGGTTGTCCATTTTACTTCGCTGTCCTTTTTCAACATACCTGTGATCAGTTTTACAATCTCAGCGAAATTCGGGATAAATCTTCGTAAAAAATTTATTCTTCCTAAGAAAGATTGAATTTCTTTTACATTTCTGGGAATATTTATAGTATCTATTGCTTCAATCCTCTTAGGATCAATCCTGATTCCATCCCTAGATATGATATGACCCAAAAGATTACCTTCCTGCATGGTGAAATGTGATTTCTTTGGATTTAAAGATAGACCAAACCTGCGACATTTTTCGAATGTCTGTTTAAGATGTATCAAGTGTTCTTCGTCGGTTTTAGAGAAAACTGTCAAATCGTCAAGATAAATAACTACGAACTTATCCCTTTCACCGATGAAAGCGATGTCCATAGCGTGCTAGAACGTGGCCCCTACATTCATCAAACCAAAAGGCATTTTATCATACATGAACGTACCCCATGGTGAAGTGAAAGCAGTTTTTTGTCTATCTTGTTCATTCATGGCGATTTGATTATAACTAGAGAACCCGTCAATCATAAACATTCGGTTGGCTCCAACTACCTTTTCTAGCACATGGTCCATTTTGGGTAGCGGATAGTTGTCCTTAAGAGATGACTTATTTAGATTTCTGAAATCCACACATAGTCTGATTTCCCCATTCTTTTTCCTGACCGGGACCAGGTTTTCTACCTAGTCTGAATATCTCAGAGGTACTATTATTTTCACGTCTAAAAGTTTCTTAAATTCTTTTTCGATCACAGGTAACAAAATGGGGTTGATCTGTCTAAGATTTTTCCTAAATGGTTTGACCCTAGGCTTTAGAGGTATCTTGTGATCAATTACGGAAGTGTCGTATGTCCTTAACTCATCATAAGACCAGGCGAAAACATCCTTATAACTGTCTGAGTAGGTCTTTATACTTAATTTTTATTTCGGGAGGGAGGAATTTGGATATTTTTACCATCCTGGATTCTTCTTTGGTTCCTATATCACAGTCCTCCACTTCTTCTAGTTGGGGTTGTAAGGCGGATTTCACAGGTATGTCATTTTGATCAAAAAGTCTTTCTAGAGGGATCAATCCTTTCGGAATCTGGTTGTTTTTAAGGACCAGCATGCGATGATTTGTGATTTTGTCTTGAAAGATTTGAGGGTCTTTCCCTTCTTGCATGATCCATATATTGTCATTCTAGTTTTCTTGATCTGCGTGGGTTTCAGAAAAATCACCTATTGCTTCAAGAAACTTCTTAATTTTCTCATCATCCTCAAAAACCTGCCAGTGATGGATGTTGTCCGGTACAGATGGTCTGTGTCTAATCTCTATGTGATACTTCAATTTGAAAGTCATGGGAGGAGTGAAGGTTGAAGCTTCTTTAGCTAATGCATCAGCATGTAAGTTCTTTGCGCGTGGGATGAAGTGGACATTTACGGATGAGAAAAAGTGTTCCATCAGATCCCAAGCACAATTCCTGTATGATCTTAATCTGGGATGCTTGGCTTGGTACTGTCGATTTATTTGTTTGACTATTAACTCTGCATCTCCGTATACCTCTAAGTTGTTTATTTTTAGCTTCTTGGCAGCCTCTAATCCTAAGACCAACGCTTCGTATTCACATACGTTGTTAGTATAATCTATATCCCATTGCAGTCTGTAAGAAAAAGGAACAATGAACTTTCCTTCGGGAGCCACTAAAAGCACTCCTGCACCAACCCCTTCACAAGATGAGGCACCGTCAAAAAACATTTTCCAGACACTGGTGCTACACAGATCCTCTGTCATGTAACCTGACTCTTCCTGCTCTATATCGTTTTCCTCTGGACAACCATATAAACCGTCATCAAAAGATAAGATACAATTTCCTAAATCTTGATCCGCGATGTAAATAAGGAAATTGTTCGGGTTTTGAGGGTCGCTTACTGTATATGCTAACCTCGTTTCTCTGTACAACCGAGTAAATTGCCCACCAAACACAGGAATTGTGGCGAACTTCATATCCAGTTGAAGAGAACCCCCCAACTTGACTCCCCATGACCTAGACAACAGTAAGCCATACTTAGGGGGAATATCAACAATAACCACATCCATCAAGATACTCTTAACTGGGACTTGTGCCAGGGTAACTACTAAATCCTTGATCATTCCCATACACTTAACCCTTCTCAAGTCAAAAGAGTAAAGATCTCCGTAAGGTCTGGTGATCTGGAGACCCAATTTGTCCATAATAATTTTAGGCATAACGTTATGGGAGGCTCCAGAGTCTAACATGCAATTATGTAGCAATTGATCGTATACATTTAAAGTGATATAAAAGGGAAAAATAGTGTCTTTGGACCCTTCAAAATGTGGACCAAAAGTGATGTTAGGTTTGTCATCTTCCAGGTTTAAAACGTCAGACTGGATTTCTAGCTCTAAGACACCCATCACTTTGGTAATCTGCTTCCGATAAACGAGGTTTTTTGCCAATTCTACCAGAGGGATTGGTATCTTAATTTTATTTATCTCGTTTTCAAAACTGAAAACTCCGCTCACCTTGTCTGTTTCTTTAGCTGGACTTCTGAATCCCTCCTTTCCGACTTATTCGTCTGGACCGCTTTATTACTCATGGTCTTGGTTGAAGGCGTAATTTTATTAGCTGTTTCGGTTCCTTGTGCTTGGGTCTCAACTTTTCCCACTTCAGACTCTTGTGTGCTTACTACTTTCACTTTGCTGTTAGGTAATAGGGTCTCTTCCGGAGTAGGCTCATAAGTTTGACCTCTTGGGAGGATTTTCTTAGGTTGAGTAGTTGAAATGGGCTTACTCTTAGATCTCAAGTTGTACTTAGGTTGGATCTCGACCATTATCATTTCAATTTCTTGTTGAGAGCCACAAAGGTCAATATGATCACTTTCTTCACCCTTAACCGACAGTTGTTGAGTGTTTAGAGATTTTTCATAATCTTCTCCAGTCAGATACGGTTGTGTGTAGTCATCACCAAAGTTCGTGACATCATTATCCGAATCTCCGAAATCTTGGAGATCGTTCGCTCCTATAAAATTTTCTCTCTTTAGGGGAGCTTATATTTTTTGGTCTTCGTTTTTTATCTATCTTTGCTGGTTTGGGGGGTTGGGGTTCCTCTTGAAATCCTTTTTGGCGAAAGAATCAACTTTGGCCTGTTCTAGCTCCATTCTGGATATTTTATTAGACAGTTCTTTAATCACCCTAGCCATATCATCTACTTTGTCATCTGTGGATCTATTAGACCCTGACGGACCTACTTGTTCTCTAAAGTGTTTAGTTTCTCGGTTTTTCGTTTCTACTTTAGATTTAAGCTTACCAGAAACCATCATATTCGACTCAATTTCTACAGCGTCATCCTGCATTCGGTTTAGAGTAGCTCCCCTTCTTTCTCGCAAAAGGAGTGAAAAATCCGGTTCGAAGGCCCCTGCGAAAGTTACTTTGGCCGCGGGTTGGGACGATTTAACCTCGGCTGGGATTTTGTTATACAGCTTGTTGAATCTTTGAATAAACTCCATAACTGTTTCTAAATTATTTTTTCTTAAAGACCCAAATTCGGTTAAATAATATAGGTGGTCCTTTCTTTCGCCCCATTGTCTAAGGAAAGCATCTTCCAAGGCGTCATACGACAAGATAGATGCTGCAGGTAGACACCGAAACCAAGTTCGGACCTGGCCTTCGAAGGTTTGGACAAGAAGCCTTGAATACATATCCTCATGTTCAATACCTAGGATGTCTGTGAATTGATCAAAGAAATTAACGTGTTTGGCTGAGGTAAGATCTCCTTCCCCAGTGAATTTTGGCAAATTTTTTATATAATTTTCGGGAAGGTCGTGCAGAGGAACGGGCAATACCAAGGGAGCGTATCTTGCTGCAATTTTTGCAAACACTCTGGGAGGGGGGGCAGGCCCTTGGCCTCCATCTCCTCCTACAGAATCTTCTCCCCCTCCTCCTCCGATAACCCCTCCACCTCCTCCTCCGGCGACTGCCATCATTATTAGTGGAAAGTCGTAAAGGGGGTTTCGGAAAATTAAAAGTGAATCTTTATTTTCTTCGTGAAGAGGAAAATTCGACGATGAATGATAAGGAACGCGAGGACTTGGTTCCTTAGATTTGCAAGAGACAAAATCAGGAGAACCGACGGGTGTGGAAACCGAATGTGTAACACACTCTTCAGAATTAGGTGAGGTCGGGAAATTTAACTAAAGGAAATATGGTATGTCAACAGCCGACGAATTTTCAAAAGGGCCCTTTCCTTTGTGTACTAAGGGGATTGTCGGATGAATCTCACTCCTAACTTCGGAGCAGTTTGATGTTAGATATTTAGTATCAAAGAGAGGACTGCGTGAAGTTGAAGGTTCAGAAGAACTCTTAGTCTTCAGTTGTGGGTGTTTAAGCTTATAGATTGCATCGGTTGGCTTAAGAGAGCCTCTCGCCTTTAGAATATTCTTGGGATTGGTAACGGGTGTAATCTGCTTACCATACGGGTTTTGTCTGGTATTACTTTGACTGGATGCCAACTTATTATTTGTGGAGTCGCCAAGTGAAAGATTGGAAAGGCTTAAAAAGGTGTGTACTCTTTGTTCACTATCAAAGGGTAACACTTTCAACGAAAAAAAAAATGTCGTTTTCCCAGGGAAAAATTTCGTAACTTCGGTCCCCGACAACGACGCCAAAAAAATGTTGTTCCAGAGTCTGTACTTAAGGCTTAGAAGTACAGTGTCTATGCATCCGAAAGTATGTAAAGTGTGGAGAAAAGAGAAACGTCAACCTTTGGCAAGGGAAACTAGGGATGATTTCTGTGTTGGCGTTGTCTAGCTTCCAACTGTTCCTGGATGTTTATATCCTGTTCAATCGCTACCCATGAATGTTCGATTTCAACCCGGGTAGTGGCTGTTTTAAGAATGGTATCGAAAAGGTTTAAGGCAATGCACGTTTGATTTGATAATCTGGGTTCGATATTGGGCTGTGTTGGTACAGGGACAATCATGGAGGAACAGTAAAATAAGAAAACTTCAGGGGGGAAATTTTTGACGAAAAGTAGAACTCGCCTCGAGAGTAAAATAATTATCATTGTTTGCGTGATAGGACTTCAAAGATTTTGAAACCACAGATGGGAAATACGAAAACCATCTTTCGATTTCAAGCATTAAGACATGAAATTCAAGACGGGATAGAAAAAACAAAGGTGGCTCCAACAGTCGTGATCAATCCCATTGAACGTAATGAGAACACCAATGAAGCAAACCCTGACCAACAGAAGCCAGTTGTTTTTCACAGAAATAATTCATTTAGAAAGGACATGACCCCAAGAAGGCCTACTATGAACATGTATGCATATCTCTTTCTTCATAACTATTTTTCATGCAACGATTTTGGACATAAGGTAATAGAATGTAGAGCATTTCCAGGAAATGAACAAAGAAGAAATGGAGTCATGTACAATGCTCCAAGAAATAATTATGTGAACAACAAAGTCAAAAATCATGTTGACAACTGAAACATGAATTCATTTTCTCCATTATTTAACTATGATATTGAATGTTATAAATGCCATAATTTTGGCCATAAATCCCAGGATTGCAAAATTTGGGCACATGCCCCTACTGAAAAAATAGACTGTTGTCAACAATACCACCAAAGTCTGGAAGAAGAAACAAGATAAGAGTTCGCATGAAGAATGTGATTTAGCAATGCATGCTCAAAACAAAGAAATATATTGGTACATAGACAATGGATTCTCAAGGCATATGATTGGTGATCAAAACAAATTCCTTAAGCTAAAGAGAGAGAAAGGAGGAAGTGTTTCATTTGGAGATAATAAATCTGATAATTGAGAAAGGTAAATTCATCCTTGGAAGTTAGAAGGCCACAACATAAAATGTTCTACTAGTTGAAGATTTAAAGAATGGCCTTCTAAGTGTCAGTAAACTGTGTGACCGGGGACACACACTCATGTTTAACTCCCGACAATGCAGAAGAAGAAAAGAATACAATGGAAGATTGGTAGCAACAACAATCAAAACTCCAAACAATGTATACATTCTAAATAAAATTGGAAGAGAAGTATGTTTTGTGGGACAAACAGATAAACGCTGGTTATGGCATAAGAGAATGGGACATTTAATCTTTGAAAACTTAGTCAAGGTCATTAACTACTAGGAAATAAGAGACATGCCAAAAATCATCAAGCCCTCAAACCCAATTTGTAAACATTGTGAACATGGGAAACAAACAAGAGTGAAATTCAGAACCAAGGAATATTCAATATCAAGATCATTAGAACTCATCCACACTGATCTTTGTGGGCCAACCAAATCACAAAGTCTGCAAGGTAATTGTTACTTCATGCTACTCATTGATGACTACACAAGGATGACTTGGGTAGCCTTTCTCAATCATAAATCATAGGCCTTTAGGAAGTTTAAAGAATTCAAATCATTAGTGGAAAATGAAACAGATTTGAAGATCAAATGCCTAACATCAGATAATGGAGGATAATTCACCTCAAATGAGTTCAATGAATTATGTGTAGATCACAGAATAAGAGGGAACTTCTCAGCTGCAAGAACCCCTCAACAAAATGGAGTGACTGAAAGGAAAAAACAAGATTGTACAAGAAATGGGCAGAACTATGCTAAATCAACCCAAAATGTCAGATATATTTTGGAGGGATGCAATCTACACAACTGTCTATATTCTAAACCGATCATAGCTTCAAGCTAACAGTGAAAAAAATCCACATGAATTATGGAAAGGAAGGCCAACAAATGTCAAACACCTTAAAGTTTTTGGAAGAAAAATCTACATAAAAAGAGATGATGACAACCTTGGCAAGTTTGACTCTAGATGTGATGAAGGTATTTTCCTTGGGTACTCATCTCAAAGAAAATCTTATAGATGTTTAAATATGAGATTAGAAATTTTTTTTGAAAGTGAAAATATAAGAGTGTATGATGAAAATCATGGAAGGATCAAGATGCAAACAAATGACCAACCAACAACAACATACTATAGTGAAGAAGAGAAAGACAATGAGAAAGAAAATGCAGAAGAAGAAGATGAAGAGAACGACTATGAGGAATATAATGCAAAAGAAGAAGAAGAGGAAGCTCCTAGACAATACACAAATACCTTCTCAAGATATATTCAAAAGAACCACCCTGAAGAACTGATTCTTGGTGATAACAACCAAGGTTTCCAAACGAGAAGGAAATTGGTAAGACCACCAAAACATGCAAATCTGTCTCTATTGTCTAAAATAGAACCCAAGAACTTAGAGGAAGCTATCATAGATAAAAACTGGGTTAATGCTATGAATGAAGAACTAGATCAAATTAAGAAAAATGAAACTTGGGAGTTAGTTCCTAGACCAACAAACAAGAGTGTAATTGGCACTAAGTGGGTCTTTAGGAAAAAACTAAATGAGGATGGACAAATAGTGAGAAATAAGGAAAGGTTGGTATGTAAAGGATATTCTCAAGTTGAACGTTTTGATTTTGATGAAACTTTTTCTCTATTAGATAGATTAGAAGCTATTAGAATGTTCTTGGCGTTTGCAAGCTACAAGATTATCAACATTTATCAAATGGATGCTAAATCTACATTTCTAAATGGAAATCTGGAAGAGGAGGTATTCATTGAGCAACTTGAGGGATTTTATCTTTCAACAAATAAATATTATGTTTGCAATTTGAATAAATCCCTCTATGGTCTTAAGCAAGCACCTAGAGCTTGGTACTCAAGGCTTGACAAGTACCTCCATCAACAAGGTTTCAAGAGAGGAAATGCAAAAAATGATATTTACATCAAAGAAGAAAATGGAAATATGATTGTCATTGTGGTCTATGTAGATGATATCATCTTTGGAATCAACTATGATGATTTGAGTCAATGGTTTTCAAAGGACATGAAAACATAATTTGAGATGTCCATGCTAGGTGAGTTGTCCTTCTTCTTAGGTCTGCAAATCTCTCAGTCAAATAAAGGCATATTGATTTCTTAGACAAAATATATTAAGGAGATGTTAAAGAAGTTCAAGATGGAATATTTCAAGCCAGTCAATACTCCAATGATTACATGCTAAAAGTTGAGTAAGCATGATGAATCACCAGAGGTAGATCACACCATTTATAGATCAATGATTGGTATCCTTCTATATGTGATTGCATCAAGGCCTGATGTCAAGCAAGTTGTTGGATTGGTTGCAAGATTTCAATTTGCGCCAAAAGAATAACATGTGGTGGTAGTCAAAAGAATTCTCATATACCTAAAAGGCACAATGGATTTTGGACTATGGTATCCAAAAGGGGAAGAATTTACCCTAGCAACATATACTGATGCAGATTGGGTAGGCATTGTTGATGATAGGAAGAGCATAAATGGAGGAGAATTATTTATTGGCAACTATTTAGTATCCTAATTAATCAAGAAACAATCTGTAATCTCCTTATCTATAGTAGAAGCATAGTACATTGCTATAGCATCATGTTGCACACAAATCCTTTGGATGAAGCAAGCATTGCAAGACATTAAGGTAGACTACAATAAGCCAATTTCTATACTATGTGACAACACCAATGCTATAAGTATTTCCAAGAATCCATTTATCCACTCAAAGACAAAACATATCCCAACCAAATACGATTTTCTAAGAGAACAAGTGGATGATAAGATTTTCAAATTGGATTATGTTCCCACCAAAGAAAAAATTGCAGATATGTTCATCAATCCCCTTCCTAAATATGCATTTTAGTACCTCAGACAAAGACTGGGGATTCAACAAATCCCTCAGTGAATGCACCCTTTTTCCTTCATGTCCAAGGGGGAGAGAAAGAAGAAAACGAAAGGATCATACAACAAGGGGGAGAGAAAGAACGAAAACTATAGGAGCATACTGTCAGGGGGAGAAGAAAGCAGGAAATAAAGAAAAATTCCCAACAACAAACTGATAGGGGGAGCATCCCAAAAATAAAGTTTTGATAGAAAGAAGGAAAAATAGAGGAGCATACTGTCAAGGGGAGTAGAAAGCAGGAAATAAATAAAAAGTCTCAATGCGACACTGACATGGAGAGTATCCCAACAACAAAGTTTCCATCAATGACAAAGGTGGAGATTGTTGAGTATATTTTCATTGATGTCAAGGTGCAAATGTGGTTGAGCAGATTGTCATTGATGTCAAGGGTGTGGCAGTCATAATAAGGATTGGTTTGGCTTGACCAACTGAGATCCAATTTGTTAAGCCCTAAATAGTGGCACATTACCCCTTAATTGAGGAATATTACATTAGTAATGTTATTTTATTTATGTTGTCTTAGGTCCATTAGTTGTAATTGTACCTCCTAGTCTCCTATATATACCAAGGCGACCTTTTCATTTGGAATCATCTTGTATTTGGAAATGTATGTGGTGTATAAGGAGGTTTCCCCCTCGAAGAGGATTATTATATAAAATTATCTCTTTTTCAATGCAATGAGTACTTATTCTGAGATTTTTCTATGCTATATTGATATTTGATTCTTAAAATTTGGTATCAGAGCTCAAGGTCTTGGGGTTTCACTGCTACATCTGAGACACCTTGGAATTTTTTCTATAACTTTGTTTCTAAGATGTTTCAGAAGGAACCCCTTGGAGCATATTTAGTAGATGGAGCAAGGTACGTTTGTTTAAAATTTTAGTTGTTGAGGCATTATACTTTAGGCGATATATCATGTGTAATATAGGGTTCTGGAATCATATTGAATTTATTCATCGCAGGATTTTCACTATGAAATTTTTTCTGTAATTTTTCAGACCCTAAAATCTATAGGATATTCACATAAATTATCAAGGTAGTTGTGATAAAAAATTTAGCTTCTGGTTCATCCTACTTTTGTATATACACCCTGTGCAAGATAAGGTATCTAACTAGTCATATTAACTAGTCTCATATAGGTATTCCAGGTAAAACGTGATATATTATTCAATGAATATCCAAATTAAGTGAGACCAATTTCATTGGACAATGGACAGTTTGTAGTATTTTTGGTACAAGTTTCAGAATCAAATATCATATATTATGATATTGGCACACTTTACAAGTAGGCTCTCCTGGAAGGGAAAACAATCAACAAGCTGTGGGGAAGTTACCATAACTTCCACTTGGAACATCCAATTTTGATCAGACTTGTGGAATTTTAGAGACCTACAAAAAATAAATTTCCATACACAGAAGGGCCGAAATTTTGGAGATACAATAGAAGAAAGATCGTCTAGTAGAACCACCTTGAAATCAAGGTTTAAAAGTGATACTTGGCCAACATGCCACCAAAAAAGGGAACTTCTACACCAAATAAGCCTCCAGACATTCCTACTTGGACTCTCAATGAAGGTGAAGAAATGCGTAGGGACATAAATGATTTATAAAAGAAGACAATAACAAAAGATGAACTACAATGGATGATGGATGGTTTAAAAAGGGATATCATGGAAGGATTGAAACATTTCCTAATAGATAGGACACCTGAAAGTGAAAATGTATCCCATGAAATTCATGATGAGGACATAAGGAAGATGAATCAAGAATGGATAAACTCCAACTTTGGGTTTAAGACCAACCACTTTCCTAAGATNTTGGCCACTTCATTACTCCATTGCAAATTATTAGGTCTTGAGAGCTGCAGAGCTTGACCAACTCAGTACCAAACAAATTCTCAATTAGGTCTTCAGAGCTTATTTTGTAGATATTAGATAAAACAAGGTCCTCATCTAGCCATAAAGGATTATGGTTGGAATTAGTACTTAAAAGAGTAGCTTGTTTAGTTGCAGTCCTAGCATTAAAGTCTCCTAGCATGAGAATATTACCTTCATTTTTCAAAATATAAATATCTTGTTTTAAATTATTATAGGGACAATTGTTATCTAGATTGTTTTTCTTATAAAAAGTAGAATTAGTAGGTGCAAAATAACAAATTGATGTATGCATCTTCTTAGCATTTGTGCCTTAAATTTCTATCCAAATGCACTGATTGAGAGGGTCAATCTTATGAAGTTGAATGTGAGGATAAATTCTCTTTCTAATATAACAAGCTATGCCTCCTATCCCTCTATGGTGGGATTTTTTGTTCCATGCCAACCACAAGACAAATCCTTCTATGTTAGGGACCTTAGACTTCTCATGCTCCAAATTTTAAACTAGACAGATAATATCAATATCACTCGGGATCCAACTTATCATAGGACCTTTGCACCATGGAAAGCCATGACAATTCCAAAAAAGTATCTCGAGTGTCCCAAATTCCTATTTATTATTATGCTTTTGGTCTCTATCCCTAACAATAGCTTTTTGATTTCTAATTATTTCCCATTTTCCTTCTTTCCTGGCTTCTTTTACCTTTTGAACTTCCTTCCTTAATTCAACTTGGTCTTTGGGAATGAGGTCTTCATTTATAAATATTCCTGACCTTTTTAAGATCGAATATTTACTAAGTATGCTATATTTATGGTCATTACAACTTACTTTGTCACGGATCAACCTATCTTTGTGATCAATTATTGTTCCTAGCCTCTTTGCTTCTATGAGGTAAGTTGTATCAATTTGTGATTTATTATTTAATTCTTCTTTTACTATTGCTAGTGTATCCTCCTCTTGTTGTTCTTTTGTACCAAAAATTATGAGGTTCAAGGATCTTTTGTTACACTCGTGGTCCACTTAGATTAGCTTATTCATATCCTCTTTGATGGGTTTGATATCCAATTTGTTTTCCATATTACTGAGGGTCAATTTGTTTTCCATATTACTGAGGGTCATTACAACTTACTTTGACACGAATCAACCTATCTTTGTGATAATTTATTGTTCCTAGCCTCTTGTATTCTATGAGGTAAGTTGTATCAATTTGTGATTTATTATTTAATTCTTCTTTTACTATTGCTAGTGTATCCTCCTCTTGTTGTTCTTTTGTACCAAACATTATGAGGTTCAAGGATCTTTTGTTACGCTCGTGGTCCAATTCAATTATCTTATTAATTTCCTCTTTGATGGGTTTGATATCCAATTTGTTTTCCATATTACTGAGGGTCAAATTGTTGGTTAGTTTTTCTTCTATCTCTTTAATCCTATCTCTCAAGTTGTGATT
>SNQJ01S0163133.1:0-20423 GCA_010110895.2 Picea sitchensis | reverse complement strand
GTTCTCTTTTGAGGTGTCCTATAAAAAGAATAATAGAATGACCAACCCTTGGTATGATAAAGAATGTAAAATTGCTAGGAAATCCATTAGGGATGTTTATAACGAGTCCTTAAAACTCAATAAGATCAATATGCACAAAGCCCTGATTAAAAGGGAAAAAAGGTACTATATCAATAAAAGGCAAGAGCAACTTTCACAACTATATAAGTCGGATCCTAAGAATTTTTGGAACCAATTCTAAACTACAATAATAAAGAAAATAATAGGATTCCCTTAAGGGACTGGAATTCCTACCTTAAAAGTATTTACGAGTTCCCTAATTCCATGGACACCATTCTTATTGTCCCTAGAAAGGAAGAAGTTTTTTCTTTAGATGACATAGAGTTCGGGGTTAAGCGTCTTGCAAATGGGAAAGTTAAGGACATTGAAGGATACCAAGATGAAATTTTTAAAATCGGAGGGCCTATCTTTATCCCTCACATACACAAGCTCTTCAATTTAGCAGTCAATCAAATATTCCCTAAACCCTGGATGCAAAGAATCATTGTTCCTATTTTTAAAAATGGGGATAGAAACATTCCCTCTAATTATAGGACCATTATGATTAGCCCGATTTTATGCAAGCTTTATGGAATTATTTTGGAAAATAATATTAGCCTTTGGCTAGAAAGTCATGGTAAAAGAGTTAAAGCCAGGATGGGTTTAGGAGATATCATTCAACTGTGGACCATCTTGTTACCTTTATGATCATTGTAGAGGAGTTCCGCAATACTAAAACCAATCTTTTTTGTTGTTTTGTTGACTTTAGAAGATCTTTTGACATGGTTCCTAGGAAAAACCTTTGGAATATATTGGAAGAGATAAAAGTGTCTCTCGAGTTGAGGGTTGTTGCAATAAGGATGTATGAGAATGTTATTGCTAAGTTTAAAAACACTGAGGGCTAGTCAAAAGAGATTAACTACAATATCGGAGTCAAACAAGGTTGTCCCTTGTCCCCTACCCTTTTTGGCATATACATTGACAAGTTAGAAGATTGCTTGGAAAAAGTAGGTTGTGTTGGCCCTACTTTCACCGATATAGTCATCAATCTTCTTCTTTATGCCGGTGATATCACTCTTATGGCAAGGAATCCCCATGATCTTGAAAACCAACTAATAATCCTCAAAGGAGTTTTTCTCCAATATGGGTATGAATTTTAATACTGATAAGACTAAGGTCATGATTATTAAATCCAACAAGATCCCTTATGATACATTCGTATATGAAAACAACAACTTGGAGGAAGTGACTTCATACAAATATCTTGGAATTGATATTCACCACAAGCTCAATTGGAATTATAGCATTGAGAAAAGGATTATTGGGGGATGGAAAACTTATTATGGGCTTGAAAACAATTGTAAATCAGTTGATCTTTGGAGTTGGGATAAGAAGAAATTCCTCTTTGATACTCGTGTTACACCTGTTATTATTTATGGATGTGAAGTATGGGGTTGTAGTATCTCTCGTGAATCCTAGAGAAAGACAGAGAAAATACAAAAGAATTTTATAACCTATACTCTCAAAATTAAAGGAAATACGCCCTATCCCATCCTCCTCTTAGAAACAAGTTGTTAGGGTCATAACCCGCACATAGGTAGAACAATATATTCAGATGTAATAAAGGTCAATATTAAAAAGGCCTTTTAATAAAATAGAATAAGGTGGATGTAAGAATACCTAATAGAAGCCTCTACTTCTAGAAGGATCTTCCTCTAGATGCTTCTTTTGATAGACATATTTAGTATAAATAGGAGTCGAGGGTATGAGAACCCTAGCTTGGATATTATTGTAATATAGATATGCTCAACTGGAGGTTTCCCCCTCGAAGAGGACCGTGAACATTGCTTTCAGAATCAAAGTGTTATTTTTGTTGTTATTCTTATATCATTTCAGTGCTATTGTGGTGTCAGATTGTTCTGGTTATATTGTTGTTATTCTTCCATTCTAGCATTTTATTTTTGTTCTACATACTTTTTATATCTGGTATATTACAAGTGGTATCAAAGCACTTTCCTCGGCAGAAAGTGTGGGTTAATTTTTTTTTCAAGGTAGAGACGTATTCTGGCATCTTTAAGCCACAGAGATCTATCGTTACGTGCATAAATCCGCATTTGAGGGATTCATACACGCAAGAAATACAAGTGGTACTTAAGCACACATTTGTTGGCCACCCTCGTAACCCTTTTTGGTACCCCTTCGAGTGGTAGCGCATCAGACAACAGTTGTGTATGGATCAGCCTAGATTACCTAAATCCCTCTTTAGATAAACCAATCGGCCACTTGACTGCTATAGTGCCACCAAGAACAACACTCGGGAAGATACTCTCTAGTACCTGGGTAGTCAGATAATACGGCTAAGGGTACAGTCTATCCTCCTTAGTTAGTGCCCTGATATATTGGGCCGAGTAATACTATTGGACCCACACGTATATAAGAGAGCTATAGCATAGGGAAAAACCTTGTCTATATAACCCTTGAATACCTAACCCTTAGGGACAGAAACATAAACAAATTAAAACAGACAAGATCTATTTCCGCGCAACTGTGTTCGGGTTGCCAAATCACTACACATTTCTTCTTGGTTAAGCATTTGGGAATTTCATCACTGCAGTATTCTTGATACCTATTCCATTGCAATCATCTCTTCTCCCTTATCACATTCATACATATCATTTTTCAACAAAAACAAATTGACCCCACCCGCCCCTTTTCGATTCCCTCGTCCTCATGGCCCATACCCATAGCCAAAACTTGGAAACTCGCTTCAATACCTTGCAATATAGTCTCACCGAGACCCAACAAGAAGTGAAACAAATCAGTGCCAATGTTGTCACCATCAATGCAACCATGCAGTCCTCAATGGAGGAAATCAAACATGACCTGAGCACCCAGCTTGAATATGTCTTTTCGTCACTCTGCACCAAGCTTTGTATCCCTACAGATAACCCTTCCTCTAAATCACCTCCACATACTGACAGTGAACATTCCTCTCATTCCCGTAACTTTCAGTACCATCACTTTCAACGTGACCTGCGCCTTCCACGGGTGGATGTGACCAAATTTGATGGCTCGGACCCCACTGGTTGGGTAACCCAAATGGAACATTATTTCTCTTTATACGACATTACAAATGACTTGGCCAAACTCCTGTATGGTGTTCTCCATCTAGATCAAGAACGTTGGCAATGGTGACAATGGAGAAAAACTTCCCATCAAGGGTATATTTCTTGGACACACTTTGTACCAAATATTTATGAATTCTTTGACACTGACACCAGCCATTTGGGTCATTTGAAAAAGTTGAAACAATTAGGAAAAGTGGAAGACTTTATAGCTACCTTTGAGCGCCTGGATTTTCGGACAAAAGGCATGTCTGATGCCTTTTTCTGAGAGTGTTTTATCAGTGGCCTCAAGGATGAGATTCAGGCCCATGTCCTCATGGCTCTGCCTCATATTTGGGTGGAGGCTACTAAAAGAGATAAAGAAGCACAACAGGTTGTATCTTCTCAAAACCGAAAACCCTCCTTTATCCCTCACCCTAAACCAGTAAATTCCACTACTCCCTCTGTTCCACTAAAGATCCAAAATTTGACCAGGGATGATAGGGTAGAATGCCAACTCAAAGGCCTTTGTTATAATTGTGATGACAAATATTTCCTGGGCCACAAGTGTAAGGAACAAAATATTTTTATGGCCATCTCTGAGGATATTTCAGAAGAGGATGTTGAAACTCCCCTTGTGTCTGAGTCACCTGAAACCACTAACATAACCCCTCCCTCACACCCTCCCGAAGTAGAACCGGTCATTTCTCTCAATTCTCTCACTAGATTCTCCACTCCCCAAACCCTCAAGCTAATCGGTTACATCAAGCATCGGAAGGTCATCATTCTGGTTGATAGTTGAAGCACCCATAATTTTATTCATCACCACATTTCCCAAGAAACTCATTGCTACATCCATGCCATCAATAAATTCCAAATCATGATTGTCAATGGTGGTTCCATGAAATGTTGAGGGAGTTATGAAAATGTGCGTCTCCAAATTGGTGACTACCACCTAAAATCTCATATGTTTGCTATCGACATGGGCGGTTGTGACATTGTGTTGGGTGTATACTGGCTAAGGACTTTGGGTCCCATTCTCTTGGATTTTAAGGAATTAACCATGCAATTCGACCAGGAGGAAGGGCCACCAATATAAATTCCAATGAATCACCTTCGGTTCACCTGAGATCATTAGTTCCCATTGCATGGAAAAGCTGCTCAAAAAAGGTCATTCTGGTGTTATCTCCCAACTTCATGACATACAAGCAACATAGACAACCTCGGTGTCGCAAGACCTCCAAGCCATCCTTTATAAACATCAAGTGGTATTTTCCACTCCCCAAGGACTCCCTCCTTCTTGTGGTATTCATGATCATTTCATTCCCCTTGTACCCGGAAGCCTTCCTCCCAATATCCGTCTATATCGTCACCCCTTTTCCCAAAAAAATGAAATTGAGAAAATGGTCCAGGAACTCCTTAATGAAGGTGTTATCTGCCCTAGTATGAGCACCTACTCTTCTCCTGTGGTCATGGTCCTGAAGAAATAAGGTTCTTGGTGAATGTCTCCTAGCTTTCGTGCCCTCAACAAACTTACCATTAAAGACAAATTTCCCATTCCTATCATTGATGACCTCTTGGATGAATTGAGTGGTACCCAATTCTTTACTAAACTTGATCTTCGTTCGGGCTACCACCAGATAGTTATGAAAGAGGCAGACATTCCCAAGACTGCATTTAGAACTCATGAGGGCCACTATGAGTTTTTGGTCATGCCCTTTGGCTTGTGTAATTCCCCCTTCACCTTCCAAAGCATCATGAATCATGTCTTCCACCCTTTTCTCTGTCAATTTGTCTTAGTTTTATTTGATGATATCCTCATCTATAGAAAAACCTAGACAGACCATCTTTCTCATGTGGATCGAGTTCTCCATCTACTCTCTCAACACCAACTTTTCCTGAAACAGTCTAAATGGGATTTTGGCGCCTCGGAAGTAGAATACTTGGGTCATCTTGTTGGCAATGATGGCTTAACGGTGGATCCTAAAAAGATTGAAGCTATGCAAGATTGGCCTCACCCAAAGACTCTCAAAATATTGCGTGGATATCTGGGCTTAACAAGGTATTATCGCAAGTTTGTTAAGAATTATGGAAAGATTGCATCACCTCTCACTGCTCTCCTAAAAAAGAACTCTTTCACTTGGACTCCAGCCACTGCTCAATCTTTTCAAACCTTGAATATGGCCATGTGCACCACTCCAATCCTGGCCCTTCGTGATTTCACAAAGACCTTTGTGTTGGAATGTGATGCCTCGGGGAAAGGAATTGGTGATGTCCTTATGCAAGAGGGTCGACCTTTGGCCTTTACCAGCAAGAAAATATCTAAAAGAAATATGGGCAAATCAATCTATGAAAAGGAAATGTTGGCTATTTTGCATGCCGTTGATCTGTGGCACCCTTATCTATTGAGGGAAACGTTTCCAAATTAAGACAGACCATCAAAGCCTCAAGTATTTTATGGAACAACGCATTTCCTCCTCGGAGCAACAAAAATGGGTAACTAAGATCTTTGGATATGATTATGAGATCATTTGTAAGAAAGGCAAAGAAAATGTGGTTGTGGATGCACTTTCCTGAAAATATGAAGATGAAGGATCCCTTTTTTCTCTTTCATTCATTGTACCAGATTAGCTCCAAGCCGTTCGCCAGGAATGGCTACAAGATCCCAAAAGTTCACATATGATCCAACAATTGTAGTCCAATGCTCCAGCTTCCCTCGGGTACTCTTGGCTCCATGATGAGCTTCGATACAAAGGCCGTTTATATTTAAGTAAACAATCAAAGCTTAAATCCACGGTACTTTATGAGCTTCATGCTACACCCATAGCGGGGCACTTTGGGTTCACCAAAACCTATGACAGGGTCAAACGTTCTTTTTTCTAGGATGGTATGAAACAAGACATTTGTAATTTTGTCGTTGAATGTGATGTGTGTCAACGCAACAAGGGAGAAATAGTCAAATCTCCAGGCACACTACAACCGCTTCTGATTCCACCTACTATTTGGAAGGATATCTCTATGGATTTTATTACCGGCTTACCCAAATTGGGAAATGAATCATTCATCATGGTGGTGGTTGGTCACCTTTCCAAGTATGCTCATTTTTTCTCTCTTCAACACCCATTTATAGCATCCACAGTGGCTCAAATTTCATGGATCAAGTCTTCAAGATTTATGGCATGCCGCACTCTATTTTTTTTTATCGCGACCCAACTTTCACAAGCAATTTTTGGCAAGAAATGTTCAAGCTACAAGGTACCCAATTGCATCTTAGCACAACTTATCATCCCCAGACTGATGGTCAAACGGAAGTTGTCAACAAGTGTTTGGAAACATATTTGAGGTGTTTTTCCTCAGAAAAGAAAAATCAGTGGGCTCAATGGTTACCCCTAGCTGAATGGTGGTACAACACTTCATACCATACAGCTACACGCATGACTCCTTTTGAAGCAGTATATGGATAGAATCCACCTTCAATTCTCTCATACTTACCCGGTGCCTCGAAGGTCCAGGCGGTTTACCAAACACTTACAGTTCGAGAGGCTATTCTCTATACCCTCAAAGATAATTTGCTCATGGCACAGAATTGCATAAATCAATAAGAAAATCAAGGTCGCTTTGAACGTCAATTTGTAGAAGGGGATCAGTTGTTTCTTCAACTGCAACCTTACAAGCAAACTTCCCTCAAGGTCGAGCATTGTCAGAAGCTAGCGCCCAAATTTTATGGTCCTTATACCGTTCTCGAGCATGTGGGACAAGTGTCCTATCAGTTAGCTTTTCCCAGTCATTCAAAGCTACATCCTATTTTTCATGTTTCATGCTTAAAGAAGGTGATTAGAGCTAAGTGCCAAATTCAAACCAACCTTCCCGAGTTAGCTGAAGAAGGATCCATTTAGCTACAACCACAAGTAGTTTTGGACCAGCGTGAGCATTTCCTGTGTCAGAGAAACATCAAGGAAGTACTAGTCCAATGGAAAGATACAACTCCAGCAGATGCCACTTTGGAACCAGATACCATTCTGCAACAATTTCCACATCTCAAGCCTTGAGGACAAGGTTGTTTTTAAGGGGGCGGACATGTTAGGGTACTAACCCGCACATATGTAGAACAATATAGTTGGATGTAATATAGTTCAATATTAATAAGGCCTTTCAATAAAACAGAATAAGGCGGATGTAAGAAGACCTAATAGAAGCTTCCGCTTCTAGAAGGATCTTCCTTTAGATGCTTCTTTTGATAGACATATTTAGTATAAATAGGAGTCGAGGGTATGATAACCCTAGCTTGGATACTATTGTAATAGAGCTCTGCTCAACTAGATATTTCCCCTTCGAAGAGGCCCATGAACATTGCTTTCAGAATCAAAGTGTTATTTATGTTGTTATTCTTGTATCATTTCATTGTTATTGTGGTGATTGTTCTGGTTATATTGTTGTTATTCTGCCATTCTAGCATTTTATTTCTGTTCTGCATACTTTTTATATCTGGTATATTACACAAGCCTCTCCCCCATTGAGAACATGGCTATGACTAGATACTTGATGTATAAGAACAATTTAAACAACATGGAAGACAAGAGGCTTCCTAAAATTACTTCAAAATCGATTCATAACCACCATTGGCTCAAGAGAGGATGGCATAAAGATGCCTAGTCTTGGCTAAACTATTGAGGAATCATGGAAGACACCATTTTGCAGAATAAAGATACTTTAAAAAAAAATGTCAAATCAAAATTTAAGGAGAAAATGTGGTGTGATAAAGAGTTAGAGGAAAAAAGAAAATTAAGGTATTATAAGGATGTAATCAACCCTAATCTAGAAGAACAAAATTATCTATTTGTTTTGCCAAGTGTAAAGAAAAAAATAAGCATTGCTAAGATACGAACAAATTCTCATGAGATCCATAGTGAAACTGTGTGTTAGTCAATTCCTAAAACGCCATGGGATGAAAGACTGTGTCACCTTTGTGACACTAAGAAGGTTGAATATAAAAATCACTTTCTCTTAGATTTTTCGGCCTATACCCATATTAGATCTCATTTTCAAAATATTTGTCACTACCAACCTTCCTAAACTCTTAACTCAACAAAAGTATGGTGATCTTGGAAATATTCTCTTAATGTTTTTCGAGCATAGAAACAAAATTCTAAAGAATCACAAGTAATCACTTACCCTCTTAAGGTCTGATAGGCCAATTTGGTCTTAGTGGACGTTAATCATCATCATCAATTAAGGAACCAACATGCAAATGAATGAGGACACCAATCCTCTTATGAGCACCAACTCATAATTCAGGCGCCAACCTGCAATTGAATGAAAACACCAATCATCTTATGAGCACCAAATCATAATTCATGCACCAATCCTATTATGAGCACCAACACATAATTCAGGAACCAACCTACAATTGAATGAGAACACCAATACTCTTATGAGCACCAACTCATAATTCATGCACCAACCTGCAACTTAATGAGGACACCAATCCTCTTATGAGGATCAACTCATAATTCAGGCACCAACTTGCAATTGAATGAGGACACCAATCCTCTTATGAGCACCAACTCATAAATCAATTGTTCACAGGCACCAACCTGTCAGAGACTCCAATATCCTTCCCTGCTCCACCCTACCACCTTGGAAATACACGAATACCTTAATTTTCTTTAGTAATTTTATGCAACATGCTTCATAATCTGTTTCCTCAAGCTTAAGATAATCTTCATCATTTCCATGATTCCGCACAGACCTCAAAGCCTCTACTCATCACCCTTTTGCTCCCACGCACTTTTCACCTTCACACTCACACACTATTCTCATTGTCATAATGCATATATATGGTTCGATCAAACATATGTGGACTCAATTAATCATTTAATGTGGACTCGATTCATCCTTGGAGCCGACAAGAGCATCGAACACGCCATTGAAATTGTTGGCACAAAGTATAATCCTATAATCCCTTCATCGCTTATTTTCCTTTAATATTTGATTTGGACCGTCAATCATGTGACCAAGCTCTTGCAACCATACCCTTTATTTCGGGGGGTTGAGTCCTCGACTCAGATCTCAAGGAAGGGGGTTCCGCAATACACAAGTTGTTGACACATGGTTTTCCTTTTGAGCACATGTCTAAATTGCGGAGGGGTGCCTCTATATTAACATGTGTGCTAGTTAAGAATCCATAATTCATTTAGGACCGTTGATCTCCTTTATGAGCGGACGATTGGATCTACACATGTATTAATGTCAGTGAAATTTGGTTCACCATCGATCTGGTGAAATCTCATATCTGGATTGTTGGTTTCTTTTAACTATGATTCAATCCTCGTCGTGGGCCCACTATGGGTCCTTGCTTCCACGTGTTGTCTCCTGAGTGGTTTCACACCTCAGTTGACGTGTCTTTGTCTTGGGACGTCGTAACTTACCATGCTTCTCAACAAGCCTAGATCCGAAATGATAGAGGCCATTGATCTAGTTATTCGGTTCAATCCCAACCATCCACTTCTTAGAACTATTTTAGTGGTTTTCTTGGAACCATGTGTATCGGACCACCAGATCTCGGGATCTCAGGCTTAGTCAAAGGCCAAGCTAAAGGAAATTCTCCAACGGACGATGTCCGAGATGATGTGGGCCATCGATCTTTGAAGGTTTCTCCTAGGTATGATCTCGACTATTCCTTTCTTAAAGCATCAACCATCTCCCCGACCAATATAATCAAGGGCCACCATTTTACTGTTAATTGGATCCAACTATTGTTGTTCCTTGTTGTCTGCAAAAGGGTTTTTGACTTAGTTCTTCACTAGTCTTGTTTGTACAGAGAAAAGGATTTAAACCTCGACTTTATACCACACTTCATCCTGATCATGTGTCTCGACTTTATACCACACTTCATCCTGATCATGTGTCTCAACTTTATACCACACTTCATCATGATCATGTGTCTCGACTTTATACCACACTTCATCCTGATCATGTGTCTTCAATTGAAGTCCTTCTCTAATCCTCTATTGTGCTTCCTCTGTCTATTTATAGGTTCGATCCTTGGAACTATTATCCTCAATCACACCTTATTAACAATATTTTCATATGTAAGTCTGATCATGTCTCTGCATTTAAATTACCTATTAGCTTTGATACAAACTGACTCTCAATTGGTCAAGCCAAACCAGTCCTTATTATGACCGCCACACCCTTGACATGAATGAAAATTTTCTCAACCACATATGCACCTTGACATCAATGACAATATAATCAACATGAATTTGGTAAACTCCCAGGACAAGCGTGGGGTTGGATTTATCATTGGCAATTCTAAATAGTTGTTTGAGGGTTTTATAGGGTTTGAACAAGGTTTTGATATTCTTCTTGGCCAAAAATTTTGAGATATGATCGATGGTGCCTTGGATATAAGGAAGAGAGATGATAACACGCATAGGTGAGGAGGCTAAGGATGTTTTTTATTTAGGTTTGTTGGTCGAGCGAAAGGCTTGGTTGATTTGAGAAAGAGAGTAGCCATTGGACAAAAGGGCTTTGGTTAGGTGGGCTTTCTCCTTTGCAAGGAATTGAGGGGTAGATATGTGGATGACTTGAGTGATCAAGGTTTTTAGGACTGTGAATTTTTGAGCTAGATGATGGTGGGAACTTGGATGAAGGTATTTATTGATGTGACTCTTCTTTCTGTAGACATGGTGGGAAAGGGATCCATCAGGAAGACAAGAGATAATAATATCCAAAAAGGGGATAGAATTGTCTTTTTGGGTTTCCATAGTGAATTGGATGTGAGGAGAAAGGATATTAAGATGTTTGAAGAAAGATACCAAGTTGGAATGGCCATGAAGCCAAATAACAAACGTGGCATCTACAATTATTTAAATTTTCTTACTTATCCTTATTTTAAATAACATAATTTAGATACTTTCATTTGTCTTTTGTCAATTTCTTTATTTTTATATTAAAAATAATTGTTATAGAATTTTTAAATGTTTCTTTAGCCAATGTTGTGAAGAATGTGCACAACAATTTTACTAGAGAAGTAACTTTCTTGTTGAGAAAAAATATATGACACAATTTTATTAAATAAACAATAATTTGTATAGGAGGCATGTTTTCCATTATTGCCATTATTATTCTTTGACCACATCTTATTGCATAATTAATTATAATGATGAATTTTAATATTATAGGGGTATGTTTTCCATTATTGTTATTCTTGATTACATTTTAGTGACATTATAATGTGTTAAATAATTTGTTTTTTAATAATATAATTTATTTAAATATTAACGATAATGATATTTACTATGTTTAGGATTGATAAATTTATTGATGATGATAATTGTTAATGTTTATTGAATTAATTTTTATTTATTGTATTTTAATGATGATTAACATCCACTGAGCTTGAATTTGGTCTATCGGGCCTTAAGAAGGTAATGGATTACTTGGATCTCTTACGGGTTCTATCTTTGTGCTCAAAAAACATTAAGAGAAGTGTTCCAAGATCACCATAAGTTAGAAGGCCAACAAGGTTGGTAGTGTGACAAATATTTTGAAAATGAGATCTAATATGGACATACACTAGATATTAGTATAGGTTTCCGAAAAATCATTTTCTCTTAAACTATCAAGTGTATATGTTCTTTTAGGCTTCCACAATGTGTTAGTTTATTAGTATAGGTTTCCGGAAACCTATATTAATAAACTAACACATTGTGGAAGCCTAAAAGAACATATACACTATATAGTTTAAGAGAAAATGATTTTCATATACACTATATAGTGTCACAAAGATGACAAATTATCTCATCCTAGGGTGTTTTGGGAATTGTCCAATGCCTAGTTTCACTATGGAGCTCGTGAGAATTTGTTTTTATTTTAGCAATGTTGATTTTCTTCTTTACACTAGTCAAAACATATAGATACTTTTGATATTCTAGATTATGGTTGATCACCTCCTTATATTATTTTAATTTTCTTTTCCCTCTAACTCGTTATTGCACCACAATTTCTCCTTAAATTTAGATGTAATGATATTTTTAATCCTTATTCTGCAACATGATCTCTTCCTTTACTCCCCAATTTTTTAGGCAAGGTTGGGCATCCTTATGACATTCCTGCTTGAGCTAAAGGTGGATTTGGCTAGATTTTGAAGCAATCTTAGGAAGCCTCTTGTCATCCATGTTGTTTAAATTGTTCTTATACCTTAGGTACCTAGCCATAGTCATGCTCTCAATGGGGGAAATGGTTACTTCTATGAGGAGGATATGATAGAGTGTATTGCTTTTAATTTTGAGATTATAAGTTATAAAATTCTTTTGGATATGCTCTACATTTCTACAATATGTCTAGAGATACTACATCCATAAATTGTTGGGTAGGTGTTATATTCTTTGCATGTGTATGGGGGTGTGTGTCAGATTTGAAGATTGTGTTTGACGATCCCTCCCCCCTTCAATTTTTTGTCATGTGCATTAATCGCTTTCCTTGGGGGGTCCCATGGGGAGCAGGATCCCCCCTTGGTTACGCGGAGCATTCGGGGAAATGCCCCAAAAAAAAAAAATTGGGCAGTTTTTGCTATTTTAGAATTTTTCACTATTTTTAGCAGTTATCTAAATTAATCTCGAATTAAGGGATTAGGGTTTTGGTAGTTGCGGAATACCTAAAATATTGTGTATATGTTTTATTATGAATGGTGAAATTAATACAATGAAGAGTTGATAGGTGTGACACCAAGGAAGGATGGTTTTCTCCCAGTTAAGGGTTTCCAACGTAAATCTTTGTGTACTATGTGTATGAGCCATTGATTGATTTATATTTTTCTTAAGAATCTACATTCATTTCTTTACTTCACAGGTTTAAAACTTACATGTGGTATCAGAGCACTTTTTTGGCTTTAGGGGGATGCCTTTGTTGCTAAGGGTTTGGCTCGGTCTTGATAGATCAAGTTTATCTTGGGTATGTGATAAACCTGGGTTCAGTGGGAGCTTTCCAATGGTCATTCTTGTGTTGAAAGATAATGACAAGAAGTTCTATAATCGAGATTTAAAAGTTCAATGGTAAAAACTTTGAGCTATGGAAGCTCAAGATGGAGGACCTTCTTGTAGACAAAGAACAATGGATCAATGTCGATCTTGGTACACAACCTACTGGTACACAAACTACAAGTACAAAAACTACTGGTACACAAATTACTAGTACTCAATCTACCGATATGTTGAAAGAATATTGGGAGAAGATGGATAGAAGATCAAGGAGTACGATTCGACTATACCTAGATGATTCAATATTTTTGAATGTGATGGGAGAATCTACAGCCAAGGAAATATGGAAAAATTTTGGGAATTTATATCTGTCAAATTCCATCGTAAACAAGTTGTTTCTTCGAAATAAGTTGTATCATCTTAGGATGGAAGATGGATATTATGTGACAGAGCATATAAATGCCTTCAATACTCTGGTAAGTCAACTTGGATATGTTAATATTATGCTTGCAGAAGAAGATAAGTGTATTAATTTGTTATGTTCTTTGCTAGACTCTTGGGATAATCTGGTTGTAGCAATTGGTAGTACCACTCAATCTGCATTAAAGTATGAGGATGTAGTTTCATCCTTGTTATCATAAGAGAAGAGGTGGAAAATCATGGATAGTCGTAGAACATATGCTTTATTTGTAAGAGGTTGTCCCAAATATTGGGATACAAATAAGTCTTTGGGGGGGTGGATATAAATCTAAAGGTATTTATAAATCCCCAGAAAAATATTTAAGGAAATTATGGAAATGTGGTAAATATGGGCATTATAAGAAAGATTGCAGGTCTAAGAAAGTTGATAAAGCAAAGGGATCGGATGATGCCTCTTTCACAGAGGCAAAAACCTCCACAAAAGAAGTAGGTGATGTTTGCATGGAATCTATAGATACATATGCATATCGTGATGTACGAATGATCAAATCAAGTGCATAATTTCATATGACTCTTCACAGGGAGTGGTTCATTGAATATGAAAAGTATGATGATCGTGATGTCTTCCTAGGAGATGAATTGACAACCAAAATCATGGGACGTGGAAGGGTTAAGATGTTGTTGATAGATGGAAGGATTAGAACTCTCCCTGGAGTTCTGCACATTCCATATCTATCCAAGATCCTAATATCTATAAGTAAGTTGTATGATGCAGGTGTGGATACTTTATTGGGAAAGGGCACTTGCAATGTGGTCAAAGGAATGGTGTTGATGAGGGGAGTTCGATGTGGAACTCTATATAAGTTGTTGGGAAGCACTTATACTGGTGGGTGTAATAGTTTTGTTGTCCTTGAGAAGAGAAATAATTAAGACAATATCCATATTTTCCTTGGAAAGAATACCATACTATAGCATCAAAGACTGGGACATATTGGATAAAAGGGCCTCCTAACACTACACGATAAAGGTATGGTTGAAGGTATGTCTAATTGCACCCTGGATTTTCATTTCTGTGAACATTGCATATATGGTAAGAAAAATTGAGTAATATTCCCATATAGTGCTACAAGATCAAAGGGGATATTAGAGTTGATACACAATGATGTGTTTGGACCTATGCTTATTCCATCACTAGTTAAATATGTGTATTATGTTTCATTTATAGATGATTTCTCAAGGAACACATGGATTTATTTTCTTAGGAATAAATATGAGGTATTTGATAAATTTAAAGAGTTCAATGCTTTGGTAGAAAATCAAACAAGGAAGAAAATAAAGGTGTTGAGGACAGATAATGGTGGAGAATTATGTGGGAATGAATTTGAAGAGTTCTGTAAGAAGTGAGGTATAGCAAGGCAAAAGGATAATCCATACACACCTCTACATAATGGGGCTGTAGAAAAAGCAAGGAGCATGCTCAGTGGTGTCGGGCTAGGACATGAATTCTGGGCAGAGACAATTGGTATTGCTTGTTACCTGGTAAATAGATCACCCTCATAAACATTTGTAACATCCCCACTATAATCCCCAATTTAATTAATGCTTATATAGATATAATATGTGACTACGACCAAGTGATGTAATATATGAATTATATTTCCTTGTTTTGTTAATAAAAATGTGATGACAACTGCTAAGGGGACATGGAAAAGAGATGGGTGTTGAATTAATCCAAAAGAGGGGGGAGTGTCTAGGATAATGACCAAGAGGGGTCCAAGGGGGAAATACCTATGTGTATTAATTTAACCCATTTTCCTAAATTTTTTATTTGTATATGAACCTTCTCATTTCTGATTGAGTGTTCCCAAAGTTAATCATTGAATACATGTAAAAGGGTGGGTGTGAGTGGTCAGATCCTAAAGTTATTGGGAACATGGGGGTTGAGTACAATCAACTTAGGGAAGAGTGTAAGTCAAGAAAGGCAATCCAAAGAGAAGAAATTCATATGGGTTGGGACAACAAGTTTTAGGGAGTCAAGTTTGTGCATGGGAAGCAAGGGAGAGAAAGAAATAGAGCTTGAAGTTGATGCAGCCATGGAGGGAAAACTCTAGAGCATGTTAGAGCATAATTGGAGCGAATTGGAGCTAGAAAACTAAAGATATGAGTTGTTCGGCCTGAAGAGTGAACTCATGTGTGATTTGCGCTAAAACAACCAATATTTTTTGTTGGTTTGTTGATAGTTTTTCTAGCAACAGTTTCCCTTGAGTTCCCAACTGAGAGATTCCTAGATGTTTGTGCTAGAGAGACACTGATAAATGAATGGCATGCCCAATGGATTGAGATCAATGAAGGGATATATTCCTTGGGTTGGACAGGTCAAGAGGAAGAGAGCTGGTGGGAAATCAGGATAGTTGTAGGAGAATATCATTTGGGTTGAGAGTTTTATGAGCTGTGAGTGGATTGTGAGAAACCACCCTCTTTTTTGGATTGCTAACCTCAGCTCAAGGGTGATTGGCTGTTGAGATTTGGAAAATTCACTCTATGGTTGGGTGGAATGTCCATCCTAGGCAATTGGTTGCGCAACTATTGTGAAAATATAAGTGTTTTATCTTGTTGTTATGTTAAATTATGTGTTTAATTGTTGTGCATGAACTATGTGTATTTGATAATGATTTATATGTTGTTGTGACAATGATTAAGCTGCATTTCATGTTGATTATTATCATGTTATATATGCATCTATTTTATGGTTCTAGATAGTAGATAAATCTGTTTTAATTCATAGCAGAAAGCTACAGGAAATTGGTTAGTTGTAATGAATTCATTTAGTTAGCATAAATTTATTTTTTATGTATATTCCACACCGTAATGTCCATCAGTTGGGTTGGGGGAAATTACAACATTGGTGGAAAAAACTCTGCATGAAGTATGGAATGGTAAGAAACCCTCTCTTCAACATCTCAAAGTGTTTGGTTATGATGCTTATGTACATATTCCAAAGGAAAATAGGAGTAAGTTGGATAATAAATCCAAAAAGTGTATCTTTATTGGATATAAAGATGGTATGAAAGGTTATAATCTCTAAATCCTAGAAAATAAGAAAATTGTTTCCAGTCGGGATGTTGATTTTAGAGAGGTTAAAAGTGTTCCCAAACAAGAATTCCTACCAAGGCAAGAAGAACCTGTGAAAATAGAGTTTGAGTTGGATGATGAAAAATATGAATCAACGTAAGAAGATGAATCATAAGAACAAGAACCTCATACTCCAATATTGAGGAGATCAATGAAGGAAAACATAAAGGTATAGTTCACCCGATTTTTGTGCTAATTTTGCTTTATCTATTACTGATGGTGATCCTAGAACTTTTAGGGAAGCAGTGAATTCAGAAAAGAGTAAACTCTAGAAGAAGACCATGGTTGAAGAGATGGATTCCTAGGATAAGAATGAAGCATGTCATCTAGTTGAGTTTCCAACTCGGAGAAAGGCCATTGAAAAAAAATGGGTGTTTAAGAAGAAGTTGAATGCATAAGGCAAAGTGGATAAATACAAAGCTCAGTTAGTAGAAAAAGGTTATTTCTGGGTAGAGAGAATTGACTTTAGTGAAATTTTTTCTCCTATTACCAAGTTAACTTATATTAGATTTATTTTATCTATCGCTACTGCTTTTGATTTTTAAGTATAACAGATGGATTTGAAGACAACATTCCTACATGGGGATCTGGAAGAAAAAATCTACATGAAGTAGCGAGAAGGATTTGCAATGAAGGGAAAGAAAGAGCTAGTCTGTAAGATAAAGAAGTCACTATATGGTCTGAAGTCACTATATGGTCTGAAGAAATCACCTAGGATGTGGTACCAAAAGTTTGACACATACATTATTGGACTAGGATTTGTGAGAAGCAGGGATGATCACTTTGTATATTCCAAGCAGGTTGGTAATCGCTTCATTTATGTAGTTTTGTATTTCGATGACATGTTGTTGGTAGGAAATAACATGGATGTTGTCAAGGAGGTGAAATCACAACTATCCTCCAAATTTGACATGAAGAATCTTGGTGTTGCTAACTTCATTCTGGGAATGTAGATTAAAAGAGATTGTGAAAACATGAAACTCTAGTTGAATCAGAGAAAATATGTTGAGACGATATTGGAGAGGTTCAATATGTAGGAAAGTAAATCGATCAAGGTTATTATTCATGTAGGTGTTAAGTTATCTACAATTAGTGTCCCAAGACATAGGAAGAGGAAGAGGACATGTCCTATGTTCCATATGCTAGTGTGGTTGGCAGTTTGATGTATGCAATGGTCTGTACTAAACTGGACATTGAACATGTAGAGGGATTTTTGAGCAGGTATATGCCAAAACTAGGGAAGGAGCATTGGACAACAGTAAAGAGAGTTTTCATGTATTTGTGTCGCACTTCTAGCTATGGATTGTGCTACTAAGGAAGATCGAGATTGGACAAAGTGTTGGGAATACATGGGTTTGTTAATGCAGATTAGGTTGGAGATCTAGATCGTAGAATATCTACACGTGGGTATGTGTTTAACCTATTTGGAGGAGCAATCAATTGGATGAGAAAAAGACAGGATGTAGTGGCACTCTCAACTATAAAATTTGAATACATGGAAACCACTCATGCATGAAAGAAATCAATTTGGTTACAAATATTGTGTTTAGGTATTGGGTTGGTACAACAAGTAGTAAGGTTAGACTATGACAGTCATATTGCAATATTCCTGGAAAAAAACCCAACTTATAATTCAAAGAAAAATCAAATTGACGTTCAATATCACCTTGTGAGAGACATGGTTGAAGACAAGAAGGTGTTGATGGAGAAGATTGACACTTTAAAGAATGTTGCAGATTCATTAACAAAGTCAATGAGCTTTGAGAAGTTCTCCTGGTGTAGAGAAAAAATGGGAATTGTTTCCATATACTGTTGACTATGTAATATTGTGACCCCTTGTATTCAAAGAAAACAACAAGTGGGAGAATGTTGGATAGGTGTTATATTCTTTGCATGTGTGTGGGGGGTGTGTCATATTTGACGACTGCGTTTGACGATCCCTCCCTCGTTCTCTCTTTATGTCATGTGCATCAGGCACTTTCCTAGGGGGGTCCCAGGGTGGAGGGGGCATGATTGCCCCCCCTTGGTTACGCAGAGCATTCAGGTCAATGTCTCGAAATTATTTTTTTTGGGCGATTTTTGCTACTTTAGCATTTTTCGTTATTTTTAGCAGTTTTCTAAATTAATCCTAGATTAAGGGATTAGGGTTTGGGTAGCTACGGAATACCTAAAATATTGTGTATATATTGTATTGAAAATGGTTAAATTAATACAATGAAGAGTTGATAGGTGCGATATCAAGGAAGGATGGTTTTCTCCCAGTTAAGGGTTTCCGGCGTAAATCTTTGTGTACTATGTGTATGAGCCATTGATTGATTTATGTTTATATTAAGAATATATATGCATTGCTTTACTTCACAGGTTTGAAACTTACATAAACTTCACATACATACCAAATAATAGGAGTAACATGAGTCTTAAAGACAATTTTTTTCTTATCCCAGATCCAAAGATTCGTTGATTTACAATTGTTTTCAAGCCCATAATAAGCTTTCGTTGATCAAAATTTTTGATCAACTAGATTTATGTCTCCTGGGAAAAAAAATGATATCATAAGAAATAAATTTTGAACGATTATTAGTTCATAGTGTATCCCTCAGTCTCATCTTTGTCATGCATTTTTCAGAATCAAAATTCGAGTTTGTATGCCCAAGATACTCATGATGTTTCCCAGAAGTCCAACAAAGAGATTGCAAGAAGAACTTCAAAGAATGATTTTTTTTTTAAGTGTTGTAGCCTTCTTCCCCTCTCCTTTTTCAGCTTACATTTCCCTCTCCTTTCTCCTCTCTTATCATACTTAGTCATTTTAACACTTTCTATCTCCTCCCTGTCTCCATACTTAGCCATTTTTCCTCTCTTATCCCTTCGCTTCTCTTCTCATCTCTTACTTAGCCATTTTTTCATTTTCTCACTACACGCTTATTCCTTTCACTTCTCATACTTAGCCATTTTTCTACCTTTCATTCCTTACTCTACTCTCCATACTCTTCTTATACTTAGCCATTCTTCACTCTCCTCTCTCTCTTACTCTCCTCTCCATACTTAACTATTTTTCCCTCTTCCACTCGAGTCTCCATATTCCACACTTAGCCATTTTTCTCTCTTTCATTCTTTACTCTCCTTTCCTTACTCAGCCATATCTACGTTCATGTTCATATTCTCATTTTCTTTTATTTTTATTTTCCATTTTCACTTCCATTATCTAATTTTCCATTTTCTTTTTCTTTTTCCCTTTCCTTTTTTCTTCTTATTCTTATTCAAATGTCCCATTTTCTTTTTCTAATTCCCCTTCTTATTTTCCTTTTTCCTTTCTTACTTTCTTTTTTCTTTTCGATATTCACTTTTCAATTTTCACTTTTCATACTTATTCATTTTCTTGAAATGCGGATGCGGGACGACTTACTACCCCATTTACCTTTTTTCACATGTATTCAAGTCCATAGGTTCGCAATCCCACATTCACTAATATGAACTCTCCATTCCCCTTTTTTCACCTCATACTTAATCATTTTTACCTTTTTTATCCCCTCACTTACTTCCTTTACCTCTGCATTCCCGTAACTCCACAAAACCTACATTTATTTTTTTAATATTATTTCCTATCCTAAGTTTCTCCCCCCTTTTCATGGACCCATCCCCAAATGACATGTGGCAATGACATGGACCCATCCCCAAATGACATGTGGTGGTAACATGGACCCATCCTCTAATGACATGTGGTGGTGGTATGAACCAATCCCTTAAT
>SNQJ01S0163132.1:0-21370 GCA_010110895.2 Picea sitchensis | reverse complement strand
CTTCTTATTCTGCCTATTATAATTATCATTTGACCAATCCGCAAAAGGGGATTTGGTCCTATTACAATAGCCGACATGATCAATCCACAATGGGGATTGATCCAATGAATAATATATCAGATAATAATAAGAATACACTTTGCGGTTACATTATTTCAACGCTCACTCAATTGATTAAACAAATGGAAATTAATCATGCTAATCAATTGAAGGAACATGTTAGTCAGATGAATGCCATGCAGAATAGGTTGATAGCCATGGAAAGGGCTCAATCTAATAGGCCCTGTTGCCGTCCTAATACACACTTGCAAATGTGAGCTAAGTCCGACTCACTTAGTGTGTCCTTGGAGGCACAATGCCTAGGTTCATAGCCCACGCTATCACTTGGACTTGAACCTCTTCCGTCTAGGCTTACTCCTAGGGAAGCCAAGGGGGGTAGACCCTAGTTTCTAGATAAGATTTGGAGTTTAAGTTCTAGGAGTTGTTTTTAATTTGTTAAGGTTTGGGGGAATCTAACCTATGATGCTAAGGCAACAATGCAATATGCAAGGGTTAGTATGTTAAGCAAGCCTTTTCCCTAAGTCAACTAAGACTAGTGCCTAAGGTTGGGCAAGGGGTCAACTATAGTTAAAGGGTGTTTCGTTACAATAGAATTACAAGTTACTTACAAAAGAATAATTATACCAATACTTACAATAAAGAATGTTAGAGATACAATGATACTATACAACAAGCTGACCACGTTATTTCAATGTGCAGGATATTAAAGAAAATCAAGGCATTAGCATCATCAACACATTAGGCCTAAGCATGCCCCAATAACACTTACTCTATTGGACTGCTCCTCAATGGCAACATCAACGTTCAAGGAACTTAGAAGATTTAAAAGTTTAAGGCACAAGCATTCCACAATGATTAAGATACATAGGTGACTAACCACAAAACATTACTTGTATTAGATTAAAGATTAAGTTTGCAAGTATTGAACCTTTAAGGTGTATCAAAATAGATCAAGGTTATTAAATGCTTAGTGATTAAGGGTTTTTAAGATTTGAGAGACTTTAATTACCCTAGCTAAGTGTTTAACTGAAAACCTCCTCCCTCGATTGCCAAATGACTACTGGATGCTCAAGAAGTGAAGCAACGAGGCCCACCCTAGCTTCACAGGTCATCCCAAAGAATTGAGTTTTTACAGAAAGGACGCTCCTTCGCGCCGTGAGATCGTCCCCGGCCTATCACCTTCCGTTGCCCTCCTCAATCCTCGTTTTAGATGGTGAAGATGGTGGTTTAAAGTACCCTATTAAGTCTATTAAGTATGTATATCAATTGGTTAGACTTTTAGGTGTATTTTGAAATGTTTTAGTGACTTTGAGATGCTTAAAATTGGTGATTTTAGACCAAACCGAAACTTTTAGTGAGCTTATAAAGTATGTTATTTAAGCATGAGAATGAAGAGCATTAGCACATATAAAGCATTTAAAGAGAGCTCAATAACGATTTAGTTTATCACCATGCATTAGATCATTAACATGAGAAAGATTGTAAAAGAATACTAAAGTACAAAGCAAGAACAAGTAGCCCCAAAGGAAATCAAGATTATAACACTTATCTTATGTTTGTTAAGAGCATTAAGATCAAAGCATTAAGTGTGAAAAGGAAAATGAAGATTTAAGTATGCACCTACACTATCAACTTTATTCAACAACCATTAACTTTAAGCGTGTTGGCAAATGGCCTTAAGATGTTACAACATGAAAAGAAAAACCATTTACTAAACCATCAAAGCATTAACCATTCAATGTGTGTTGGATTAGAGCATGCAACAAAATAGATCTTGAAAGAGATTATAACATGCAAATAGATCTAAGTAAGTTCATTATGCCCCAAGGGCTTAAGCTTAAAGATTAATGTGAAGAGATCTAGATTTAGATGATTTTAACCATTAAAGCATAAATAGATCAAAAGCACATTAGAACCCTAGCCTCACAAGTTGGGGTATTCCTCTCCCAAAGTATAGGCACTTATTTTAAAATAACTTGGAAAGAAAGAGAGAAAGGCAAGCAAGAAGGACAAGCAATAGAGCTCACTAACCCCACGTCCTAGCTCAAGGAAGTGCTCAAAAATTGAAGAAAGAAAGATTTGCACTTGCCCTAATCCAACCCTAAGCTCACACTTGGGAGGAGGCCGTACCAATCCTTCTCCCAAGCTATGAGCAAGTAAAAATCAACAAAACAAATGTAGATCTATGCACAAGAAGGTCTAGAACTTGAAGCAAAAGGTTGAGAAATAGCTACCAACTTGTAGGAGGGCCTTGGAGTGTTGTGTGGATGTTTTTGGGTAGCATAACCCCCTTCAACCAGATCTGAACTTGCAAAACCCAGCAAGCTATGCTTGCTGGAAAAACTACACACAACAATCAAAGTGAAGAAAAACTTTTGTTTTTTATTTCAAAAATTTTTCACAACAATTTTGATGAAAAATTTAGATTTAGATGACCAATCTATTATGTCAAGCTAGCCAAAATATATATGGAGTGAACAACAATAAGAGAATGAGTAAATGAGAGAGAAAAGAGGAGTGTATGTGTGTTTCAAGGGAAGACTCTTCCTTGAGGCATTCCCAATGAAACCCTTGCAGCCAAACCTGCAAGATCTAACAAGATGATATGCATACAAAAGATAATATGGCTGAATATGCTAATAAGATGAAATACTTGCACCCGATCTAGCAAACCAACATATATAGATCTACAAGAGTACTCTTTGTTAGATCTACCCAAGTAAAATACTTTACCCAAGATCTACCTATGCAATCATCATATCAAATCAAAACAAGATTACCTCATGTGTAGCAAGAACAAAAATACTTGTTGCTCTTCCAAAAATCCTCCAAAGTTTCTCCTTTATTATTACTCAAGAAATAGATCTTGGAGAAATACTTGCTCCAAAACCCTAAGAGCCAAAGAATAATGAAATATAGAACAAGAGAAAGAGAGAGTGGAAAATCAAGTAGCATAACAATAGCTCAAGATATGGTAAAGATGAAGTGAGGAGAGGGATCTATTTATACTTGGAGAGGCAAACTCACCTCTCTTGGATTGATGCCAAGTGTCCACCACCAAGCATAAGAGGAGATCCCAAGGGTAGGGCACACCATGTAGGGTTTGTGAGGTAGATCTAGGGTGTAGATGAGTGAGGGAGTGTTGGGATCACACAAAAGGGTAGTGGGAGTCTAGGGGATGCGTGCCAACGGAGAGAAAGGGGTCCCAACCATCAAAAACGAAATTTCTAGAAGAACCACAAGAAGGGGGGCGTAACTCTCCTAGGAGGGCGCACCACTTGGGGGAGAGGTGAGGAATGGAGTGGAATAAATGAGGGGAAAGGGGTGTAGTTACTCTAGGAGGTGACGTGGGGGGTGAGGGAAGGAACACCAACCAAGAAAGGCGGCCACACCCATTAAAATCGATTTTCTAGAGTTTTCTCTCGAAGGGGGGCGTCACTTTCCTAGGAGGGCGTGAGGGTTGAGGATAGAGGAAGGGTGAGAGGTTAGGAAAAGGTTAGAACATGTTGGGTGGGTAGGTTAATGGCTTAGGAAATCTCTCTCAATCTTTATTCCACCTTTACATCATCCTCTTAACTCATTATTACAATTTTTACATTTTTGCTATGTTTGGACTTTAGCAATTAAAATTGTTGTTTTTGACTGACTGACACTCTGGGTGGACAAACCCATAGCAGAAGATGTCCAACTGAGCTGAAACTTGGTCTAGGGGTGTAGGGGGTGCTATTCCATTTCTTTTGAGCACAAATACCCTTATCAAAAACCCAAAGACCTAGTTTTTACAATTTTTGCTCAAAAATAATTAATTAATTAAATAATTAAACCTCCAAACTTAGGGAAATTTAATTAAAAATTAATTAATTAAAAAAAACTAATCTAGACTCTAGGGAATTCCGCGAAACTTTCTAAGATGTCTTGCATGGTCATTTACATCATTTCCTAACAATAGTTACCAGAAGATAAGCCCATTAGAACGCCTTTCACCACTTTGGAGGAATTATTGCAAGTGTGAGGGAAAAACTCAAGGGAAATCAATAAGGTTGAAAAACCCAATTGATAACCTGAGGATAAAAAACCCTCGATGAAAGGAATTCTTCTAATGAACCGATCCCAAGGTAACTGACCTAACTATGACTCATGCAGACCTACTACATTATTGACCCACGCAGGGGTGCGGAAATTCCAGTTACAAAACTGCCCTGTAGAACCAAAGTCTTCGACAAATGAGCATTTGAGGATGCATCTCTTCATGGCATATGGAGTTGACCCCCTAGTTGGATAGGCGGTCAACAGGCCCCAACATAGGCCTAATGATAAATGGCCTAAGAGACCTCCTCCCCAAGATCAAAGGCCACAAAATCCATTCGAATCCACTAACTTGGTTAATCACCAAGCTATTTCTTATTGTAGACCTTGTGGACAGTTTCATGAGGAATCAACTTGCCAAGTCTTTCTTCATGTTCATGATGAAATGGGACCTTATAGAGCAGATAATGAACAAGTTAATATGTTTGGTCACGAATATAATATTGGCATGCACGAATGGATGGATTTGATGGAACATAGTGAGGGGGTAAACTGTAATAATGTTGTGGAGGATAAAGTAACAAAAAAGTTTGGTCCTAAGCCTATTCCACAACAAGTAGCTGAAATGGCTAGATATAGAGGCATTAGCTATAAAAGGAATGGAAATAATAATCAGGGTAGGCCTCAAGGAAGTGTTTTAGGAGCACCTCCTCCCCCTCCTAAACCAATGGTTCACACAAGTTCTAATTTAAATATTGACTTAGGAGGGTGGTTAAGTAATGCTAAGATGTTGGTACCTGTGTCAGAAATAATGAAGATTCCTTCTCAGAGGGAGAAGCTACTCAGAGCCATAGAAAATCCTTCTAAGAATAATGTTGACATTCCACCAGCAGTAGCTTATCAAGATGCACCGGTTATCTTGCAAAATATGGATAGAGGAAATGAAAATAATAGACAATTTTTCCTCTCTTTACTCATGAATGATTTTATTCTTCACAACTGTATGCTTGATTCAGGAGCTAGCTCAAATGTTATGACTAAGAAAGTAATGGAATATTTAAACATAAGAATATCTAAACCTTATCATAACATTTGTGCTATGGATAGAAAGACAATTAAGGTGCATGGGTTGATTAAAGGATTACAAGTACACTTGGCTGTATTCCCAGACATTATGATTGAAATGGACATTGTTGTAATTGATGTGCCTGATGCTTGGGGTATGTTTTTATCAAGGAAGACAACTGCAGATTTAGGTGGCAATTTGCAAATGGATTTAACTTATGTCACCATTCCAACTCCAAATGGTTCCATGTTTAGATTAAACAGGGAGTTGGAAAGGAAGTTCCATGTCGAAGATCCTAGGAAACCCACAAATGATGTTGTGTATCGTGAACTAGAGATGGGATGTTATGAGATAGAGTCTACTTCTCTAACATCTACCAAGATGGAACTTCAAGATGAAACCCCAAACATTTATAGTGTTTGGGACACCATGGATTCTTTTGATGGGCTTTTTCTTGAGGAACACTTGGATAAAGTAGATAATGATTTGACTCCTTCAGAATTAAATTCAGAGTTGTATGTTTCAGTTGAAAATATGTTATCAACTCAACCTTCATCAGACGAATCAGTTAGATGTCAGAAGAAGTTAGATGGAATTTTTGGGCCACACCCTCCTTATTTTTCAGAAATTTGGAAAATCAAAGATAGAATATGTGATGAAAATCTGATGGAAAATCATAAGGATGATAAGGTAAATAAAGATAAAGTAAAGTATGTCATCCCTATGAAGAGGTATGCAAAGCCTTTTAAGGAAAAACTCAGTGCAAAAATTGGTCACTTGGCACCTATGCAAAATTATCAGAAGTTTTTGAAGGAGGATTATCCCAAGTGGCCTAAGGTTAGAAGCAGGGATTCACATGAAAGCAGCAGAAATCAAGATAAAGTGTATCAGTCTTCTAGCAACTCTTCTCAGCCAGTGGGACAACATAAAGTCAGACATGCTAGTGAGAGGACTCCCCCTTGAAGTATTTCTTCACATGGTAACTTGGTGTCCAAAGGGACACCCTTTGTAACGTATCTCTAACCCTTTGTAACGTATCTCTAACCCTTCTCTTTTATTTCAGTTTTGTATTATTTCTTTCATTATGTAATTATGTTACTTAGATGATTCATTGTATCATAGTCTCATTTTGTAATTTTTGTACAATAATAATTTCATTTATGTGATTATTGTTTATAGCTTTTCATTTGTATATTTGTTTATACATGTATTTATGTTGGGTATTGGTGAACACTTCGTTTTGTAGATTCTGGATTCTCGTATGCTCTCCTTCCCAAGTGAAGATCAAACACACGTCCCCCTGTGGAGCCAAATGTTGACCTCCTATTTCAACTAGGGGGTCAACTCCATGTGCCATGATGATATGTACCGGATGGTGCTACTAGTTTGAAGATTTATTGGTTCTACAAGGCATTTTTGGCCTCAACACGTGTTTCTGTAATTGGAATTTCCGCTCCCCTGTGTGGGATAATAATGTAATGGGTCTGGATGGATCATAGTTTAGGTCGGTTGCCTAGGACTTTATCATTAGAGGAGTTCCTTTCATCGAGTGTTTTTTTTCCTCAGGTTATTAATTTGGCCTAACCAAACTTATTAATTTTCCTTGAATTTTTCACTCCCACAATAATTCTCCAAAGTGGTGAAATGCGTTCTAATGGTCGAGCCCTATGGTAGCTAGTGTCTAGGAATATTGTAAATGACCATGCTAGACATCTTCTAGAGTCTTGTGGAATTCCGTCGATTTTTAATAGTTTTTTTTAATTTTTTAAAATTACCCATTTAATGGTAATTTTAATTATTTTTTGATAAAAATTGTAAAAACTGGATCCTTGGGATTTTGATAGGGGTATTTGTACTCAAACGAAATGGAATGAGACCCCCTACACCCTTGGAGAAAGTTTCAGCTCGATTGGACAAGTTTTGGTAGGTGTTTGTCCATGAGGAGTCTAAGTCAGCCTAAGACAACAATTTAATTGTTGGAATTGACAAAGTCAAATTTGTCAAATTTTTGTAATTTGAGCAAATTGGTTAGAGAAAGAGTGGGAGAACTTACCCAAACATTTTCCTAAGCTATCCTAACCCTTTCGCAACCATCACCTCACCCCCTCACCTAGCCATTAAGCCAAAACATCTCCCTTCCCTAGAGAAGTGCGCCCCCCTTCTAAAAGATCTCAAAAAAATAAAAAATCCAATAAAATAATAAAGGGAGACTCTTCCTCTCCCTTGGTGCGCCTCCCTAGACCCTACAACTCATCATTTGACTTTGCAAACCCTTCCAACTCATGCCAAATCATTTTCCAAAACCCTAACTTTTCCTAAACCCTAAAAGTGCGCCCCCCTTGAGATGCTCAATAACTCTTAGTTGGTGGACACTTGAAGAGCATCCAAGAGGAGTAACTCTTGGCTCCCAAGTATAAATAAGAGCCTCCCCTCCCTCATTTCACACATCTACTCTTGGTATTGTTACTATGCCAAAATCTCTCTTCTCTCACTCTTTGTTTTTGCTCTCTCTTGCTCTTGTTCTTCTCTCAAGCTTGTGGCAAGTATTTGCCCAAGCCTGCTATTGAATAAAGGAAATCTTTGGAGGATCCATGGTGTTGAGAGTCTTCTTGGTGCCATCTTGCTACATATGAGGTGATTTTGTTCTTGTTTATTTTTCTTGTGTATGCTTAGCTTATAGATCTAGAGTAGAAACTCCAAGCAAAATATTTTGCTTGGATAGATTTGTGGTAGTATTATCATAGATCTAGTGAAGTGTTTATTTGGGTATTACAAAGTATTTTTTTTACCATCTAGATCTACTCACATCTTCTCTATTTTTGTAGCTTTTCTCACAAGATTTGCAGGTTGCCTAAGGGTTTGGAGTGAATATTGATTTCAGATCTGGAAATCTCTCTTTTCACCCACTTAAACCCTCTAAATTTTTTTGTTTCTTATCTTTGTTCTATTCTATACTTCTTTGGGCATTCTAGCATACTTGGATAGAGTTTTTAAACATATTTTACTTGCTGAAATTTACATAGAAATTTTTCGGTTTTTACACAGAAATTTTCACAAGTTTTTGTCACTTTTTGCAACATTTCCAGCAAACTTTTGTTTGCTGATTTTTTGCAGGTTGGTAACATTTGGGAGGGATTATAGCCTATTTGGGGCATCTGCAAGTCAAATATTAGCATCCCAAAATTGGGTAATAAATACCCTATCCTTCTCTTGTCATTCTTACATATTAAGCAAGCTTAAAGGGCTTGCATTCCTCTCTTGTAATTAATTTCTTCATTTTCTTTCGTTTTGCTTAGACCTTGGAGTGAGTTTGGCTAAGCCAACCCCCAAAATCGTAAGGCTAGGCTAGGTTAGGATTTGGTTATTTGCTTCTTTTATGTGCTTAATGGTTTGAAATAATCTAGATCTAGAAATAATCACCTAATGCTAGCTTAGGCCCATGTAGACATAACTAATTTACATTGCTCATCTTGTTCATTTCTTTTCACTGCAAGTCATTTCCATTTAAGTGTTTTGCTCTTAACTTAATAATTTTTAAAGTACTTTCTTTTATGTTTTGCAATTTATTTTCTTTAAACATTGTATAATCTTGTAATATCTTGTTTCAAGCATTTTAATTTTCCTTGCAATTTCCATTTAATTACTTTAGTTTTTCAAGTCTTAATCTCTCAAGTACTTTCCTTTTGCAAGCACACTTTCTTTAAAGCACTACATTGTAATCACTTGCAACTAATCTAATCTCAACTTAATTCACTTAAACTCAATTTACTTTTAAAGCCTAAAATTTATCTAGCTTAATAGGTCACCAACCACTATCTCAACTTTTCCAACAAAAAGGGAATTTAAGGAAGAAGCGGGGGGTAGCTATATCGGAGATAGTTGTTGAAATAATGTAACTGCGAAGAGCATTCTTATTATTATTGGATTAAATCCCCATTGCAGATTAATCATGTTATTATTATTATTATTATTGTTATTGGATTAATCCCCATTGTGGATTAATCATGTTGGTAATTGTATAAGGACCAAATCCCCTTTTGCGGATTTGTCATCGGACAATTATAAAGGGCATAATAAGAAGTCAGCGCCAACAGTTATTATGGAAGACCCATAATTAATTAAAGATGAGTTTACCCACCCAGAGTGAGAGGTCGGCCCTGCCAGTTGTGACCTTTCACACGTGCTAGTCTTGTATAAATAAGAGGCTAGTACCTCACTTCAAACACACAACTCACTTGCTCATTTCTCTTATGAGGCAAGCTGCAATTACCAGAGAGAGGAGGAGAAGAGTGGCGCATCTCTTGGGGAGGACTTTCTGTATTGGTTTGAGTTATCTCCTGAACATTATATAAGACTTTGTATAAGCTATTTATGATAAGGAAGTTTTTGTTGGGTTTTTCTTCCCCTAGAGGGTTTCGAGGATAAATGCTATGTCTCTTGTAAATGTGTATTTCTCGGTGATCTTGTTCTTATGATGCTCTTATCTATGAGGAAATGCAAAAGAACTATAATAATAGCATAAACATTATTAACATAGTATGGAATGCTTTGAGAGGAAACACTATTTCTGAGAAAAACGTCACTTCTTCTGTACACGCAAATTAGAGTTTGAAAAGTATCTCTTTTCGGCTCTAACCTCCTAGAAACTATGCCCTCTAAGGATCAATTTGGCACCTAGGCACTTTTAGGTGGTGGATCTCAGGAAAGTGAAACCCTAGTTTCACAAAGTACCAGTACCGGAAAACGTTTGAAGTACCCAATTACCCGGAAGTACCGGAGGCACCGGTCAAAAATGTCACATGAGATCAGATTTGTGGGTTAAAATTGGATTTTCTGAGATCGGGGACACGGAGCTACTGCATACTCGATGGCCCTTTTATCTGGCGAAATTAAAGGAAATTTGATTTTGAGCATTTTCAATTTTTGGTTATTTTGTTGCCTCAAGTACAAGACGTATGCAAGCACAAAGCTTGTTGTAGCGAGAAACTAGAAGAGGCATAGACAACACTAGGTGCACCGGAAGTATAGGATCCCGATACGATCCTTGCAGGAAATGACCTATCAAGATTTATCAAGAAGAAGTGGAGGAACCGGAGAATCTTTGTGAAGCTGAGACGCCGGAAGGACTCATTCAGGGCTCAGAGAATCATTGCGATTCAATCAAAGACCACCTAATCCGTATGTATCATCAAAGAAACTTTAGAAGGGAGATGTTTGAGCACTAAGCAAAGCTATATGAAGAAAGAACATCAATCGAAAGATGAATCTAAGAGCTTCGGTTGAAGAATACCAAGATCACGAAGGAGAAATGATTCAAGAATATTTCTCAGAATCTCAGAATTCAAAGAAACGTTAGAAGCAATTGGAGATACCACAATGAAGGCGAATTTGTAATAGCGCCCTAAATGGTCTCATAAAGACCCAGAGTTAACTTTCATCCGGTCCGGTATGTGGCGAGAAAAAGAAAAACTTCTGATTTGAAAGCCACAACAGGAAGAATGCACCCAAAAGAAGACAAGTTATGTAGTGAAAACACTACTAGCAAGGGCGATAGTCAAGCCCAGCTGCTCGCCTGGGGAAGGAAGAAACCCTACTTCAAAGGAAATCTCATAGAAGCGCAACTAATCAAACAAGTTCAACAACCAAGAATCTCATTCAAAATTTTTTCAAGAAAGGACAACCCCTTGAGGGCAGAGATCTCTCATCTATACAATGCTATCATTGTGATAAGATGGGACACAAGGCGAATAATTGTCTAGTCGGAAGAGAAGAATACAAGAGGAAGCACAAAGGCAACATGCTCATATTGTAGAAGATGAGGAACCACCTATGAAGATGATTGGGACCACGTCTTGATCGACTCTCGATATCTGTATCACACGGAGAGGGACACACATGGTACATGTGATCCTCGTCATTATGGCGATAAAATCTCTTATAACAAGTGCAATTTTTTTGTTTTTAAAAGTGTGTGCCCGCGGAGGTGTACAAGAAACAACACAATCAACTTGGCGTCGCCACCCGACAACGAGCGAGATGCAACCCGCGACGAACACAACAAGGCGACGCAAGACACACCTCAAGTAGCGTATGCATGCGGCCGATCAATCACAATAGTGGGCTAGGCTACCGCCCATCTACAGTAGTTGGTGTTATGAACATTGTACATATAAATAAAGGTTCACTTAACATAATAATTAATTAGTAAATAGTTAGTAATAGTAATTAGTAATAATGAAAGGACATGTTCTCCAAAGACATGTCTAGTGGTGAAAGGCACCCCTGTGTGGGTATATAATCAAACCCTCCTTCTCAAATGTAAATCATCAATTTTATCATATATTTTATCAATTATTCATATTTTATATATCATTGCAATTGCATATATTGGTTATACATTACATTGGTATCAGTGGTCAGTCCTTCCCCAAAACCCCACAATATTTTTTCCCATCTCCTGTAACTTCATCCCAACCAAGTTTTAGTCCGGGTGTTATAAAAAAAAAAAAACCTTGTTAGTCTTCCGTGCCTTTCCACACCCAGTAAATCTTCCCACGATTCATCCCACTCCATAGACTCCCCCAATTCAGGCACACCCTCCCAAAAACGCTTGACAATTACTCGAAAAAGCATTACAAAAAGATAATGACGAATTGCAAGAAGAAATAAAATTCAATAACGAGGCACTCAGACAAAAACTGACCCAGAATCTAAAAGAAGAGATTTCGAAGGAAGTCGGAAACGAATTACTAAAAGACATGGAAATTTTAAAGCAAGATCTTAAAGATGATATTCACCAGGAAATCGGGATTAACCTACGACAAGATTTTCAAACCTTTAAAAAGGAAAATGAAGGAATTCCAACAAAGTGCGGATCGAATAACACAAAATCGGGAAACAAAATATGATGAGCTTTTAAAAGTTAATAAAAGATCAAGGTCCCCAATCCCAATCCCAATCTAATGATTCAAATTCTAACACATCACCACCCCCATAGCCACCACCCCACCTCCCTACAATTCAAGTCATCCAACCACATCACAATATCAACCTCTAATGATCTACCCTCCCAAAGCCAAAATTGAACTATGTCGAAGTATAGTAAGCGTGATAACCAATCGTGGCTTGGTTTTAATAAGCCCGAAGAATGTCACTTCCAAATATACAATATTACAAGTACTGATGAAGAAAAGTAAAATATGCATCATGTTCCTCGAGCCGCGACCTACAATTGGTACATATGGTGGAAGGAAGAATCCAATCATACACTTGGAACTCCTTTAAAGATGATTTTTTTAAAGCGGTCAGGCATCGAGCAAGTTTTCAAACTCACGGGCTACAACAAAACGTGGATGAATTTACACATCAATGGGAATCCTTGGCCGCCAGAGTATTCAGACTATCTGATAATCAATTACTCCAAGAAACACATATGTGGTCTCAAGCCACATATCCAAGGCGAGTTAAAATTACATGAGGTCACTAATGTTGAAATAGCAAGGCGCAAGGCAAAAGCAACAGAAGAAAAGCTAGAAGGTCAATCAAGATTTGGCAAGTTTTATTCAAGAAGAAACATAAACCCGAACACAAACACAGAAAATGACAAATATATACCACCCAACTACGAGAAGATAGAAGAAGTCGGGATTACCTTCTTTTATTCTTTGGTAATAAAAGAAGGTAAATGCAAATCCTGTGGTGAAAAATGGGACCCAAAACAGGATGTAAAAGCCTGAGAGAATGGGGTCAAAATTATACACTTATAGCCGAGAGAAAATATCGAGGAATCGGTCTGGAGAAGAATCGATTCTGAGAAGAAATGGGAAACAATAAAAATGACATGTCAGGATCTCGTAAATAATGACACACCAAGAATATCATTATCATCCATCACAGGCATCAGCCAACCACAAACTTTAAAACTAAAGGACACATAAAAAGAATATAGCGTCCGCAGTATTAATGATAGGGGAAGTACCCACAATTTTATCGATATCAATATCGCAAGGAACATTAAATTGTTTGTATATCTAGTACCGGATATGAAAGTGATGGTGTGAATGGGAAAAAAATTGTCTGAAAATGCCATAAGGTGAAACTCCAAATTCGAGATTTCAATCTAGAATCGGAATTTTACACCGTACCCCTAGGAGGAGTAGGCAGTAGTTTTAGGAGTCAATGGTTGCAAACCTTAGGCACCTACTCGGTCAATCACCACGAGCATTTTATCAAATTCAAATGGCAGGGGTAGAATTATAAATTATATGGTTTCAACCCCCCCAAACACAAGTTATATCATCTGTTGAGATGGAAAAATGATTAGGAGAAGAACGAAGCGCCTATTTTATTCAATGCTACCACATGGGAATACAAGAACCTGAACAAGACTCCAAAAATTCAGCAATCCAAGACCTAATTCAAAAGTACAAAAAGGTGTTTCAAGACCTCCCCATGGACTTACCTCCCCAAAGAAGAATTGAACACTTAGTTGAAATTAAACCAGGGTCAAGCCAGGTCAAAGATTAGGCCGTCACGGATACCCCATCATCATAAAACATAAATAGAAAGATTAGTTCAAGACTTGTTAAAATGTGGGATTATCACAAAAGTAGAAGCCCATATTAAGCCCCAGTTGTACTAGTACGAAAGAAGATGGTTCCTTCAGGTTATGCATAGATTCTCGTGGACTTAACAAGATTACAATTAAAATAAATTTCCCATTCCCTTCACTGACGAAATGTTGGATGAACTTCATGAATAATTTTTTTTCAAAACTTCGATTTGAGATCGGGGATATTACGGATTAGGGTAAGACTAAGAAGATGTACCAAGGCCCTTGGACACACCCATGAAGGACACTTCTGAGATTCCAAGGTTATGGCCTTTGGGCTAACCAATGCCCCAGCTACATTTCAAGCAACTATGAATGAGCTATTTCACTCACACCTAAGAAAATGTGTGTTAGTCTTCTTTGATGACATTTTAGTGTACAACAAAACATGGAAGGAACATAAATCATTTAGGACAAGTATTATCTATTTTAGAAAAAATCAATTCTACACAAAAATGTCAAAATGCTCCTTCAGCAAGGAGGAAGTAGAATACCTCAGTCACATTATTTCAAAAAACGGAGTCAAGGTAGACCCAAAAAAAAATAGAGCTAATTGGAATTGGCCCGGACCAAAAGCATATCTAAATAAGGATTTTTAGGCTTGAGGGATACTACTATCGACAATTTGTCAAAACTATACTCATAAGCGCTAACAAACCTCCTAAAAAGAACTCTTTCCATTGGAGTGAAGAATCTGAAAAATGTTTTCAAAATTTAAAGGAATCATGTCCACAACTCTAGTGTTAGCTACCCAGATTTCTCAAACCTTTCATAATTAGATTATGCTTGAGGGTTTTGGGACCGAATAATCATGATGCAAGATGGACACCCAACAACATTTGAAAGTAGGAAACTAAACAAAAAAGAAAGCTTGCAATCACATACAATAAAGAGAAATGCTTGCAATTATGCATTCATTAACCAAATGGCGACAATAACTCTTAGGAAGCAAATTCTTGGTACATACTGACCATAATAATACCTATTTGTTACAACAGAAAACATTAACCCATGAACAACAAAGTGGATAGAAAAAATTGCCAAATTTGATATGGAGATACTACGTAAGAAAGGAAAAGATAACATATTGGTTGATGCTCTTTCACGAAAGATGAAGAAGCACAAGTCTTTCAAATTGATCAATGCAATTCCCGAATAATTTTGAGCAATCCAGAAGTGAATATGCCAAGAGACCATGAGACATGCTCCATAATCAATGATTTAACCCAATACCCTAAGTTTGAATGGAAGAGCGACATCTTATGGTATAAAGGAAGAATTTATTTGAACAATAACTCAAAATTTAAAATCAAGGTACTCGAAGAAGCTCATGATTGTCCAGCAGCAGAGCCATGTAGGATTTTCAAAACATATTATAATGCTTTTCAATCATTCTTTTGGAAAGGGGTGAGCACAGACATTCAAAATTATGTAGGAGAATGTGATCTTTGCCAAAGAAACAAAGCTGAAAATATATCAACACCAGGAATACTCCATCCATTGCATGTTCCTAACCAATGGGAAGAAATCTCAAGTATAGTTTTATTTGGGATTACCCATATGAGAAGGAAAAGATAAAATCTTAGTGATAGTAGGCAGGCTTTGTTGATTTGTATTACCTTGGGAGGTGTTCCCCATGTGTTATCCCTTCTTAGCACATGAGGGAAAGTCATTTAGCTTTTGTCCTATGTACTTTATAGTTCTATTTTGTACTTGACTTTGGTTAAAAGTGCAAAATGTCACTTTTTGATAAAGTGAACATTAAATCACACTTGGTGATTTTGAGGGACATAAAGTGACTTAGGCAACTTATCAAAAAGTGGGTTATGAGGTCACATTTATTTGGGATGATCTCAACATAGATTAGGGATGATCTCATCCCTTGGATCTTAGAATTGAACTTTTGGAACCTAAAGGGGGCAAATAGCCAAAGGAGGGGCGCATTCTTCTTGAGACTTTGCTTGGGAGAGGAGGAGTTCTTGGAGAGTTGAGTTGGGTTTGATGCATGAGTGAAGAGGAGGCCCGCTAGCCCTACTTGGTAAAGGCTGACTTGGGCGACATCCTTTCATTATTCTTGGAGACTTGAGTAGAGGAGGCGCTGGGTTTAGCACCTCATTCTTTCTGGAGAGTTTCTAGCCATGAGTGAGAGATATATCGATTCTGAGAGTGATCTGTGGGACAACCATTCTGTGGAAGGATTCTCACTAAAACTTCTCAGTGAGTTAGGAGAATCTGGCGATTTCAGTATACCACTTATTCCTCCTTATACAGCTGATGTGGACCCGATAGTTCTTCCATTTTGGAGTTGCTATTGTACAAGGTTCATTATTGTATTGTATTTCTTTTTTAGATCATTGCTCTAAAGTTATATACATCATATTCCAAAGCTGGTTTTCCCAGGGGAGTTTTATCGAGGTCATAGACCAAAAATACTGTGTCTACACATGCATTTTAAAAGTTGTTGTTAAGGAAGCTCTTATTAAATGCCTTCAGCATTAAAAGATAGATAGGTGTGTTGTTGTTTATTGGGAAAAGTATAAATGTAATTAAGCTAACATAAAACTACTTGCAGGGCACCCAATCTTGAAACAACAACCATAACACATGCGACAAACAAACTTTTTAGGATGTTTATTTATAAACAACAGATTGAAACAATTTATGGCAATGAGAGAAACTTGAAGTGACTTGGCTTGGTCAAGGCAGGACCAGAGAATCTTCTTGATAGGACACGGATTTTTACACGGACTAACCAAGTATGCACATTTTATGGGAGTAAAAAAAAACAGACTCCACAAAGCAAAATGTTGAAGTCTTTTGTAAAAACATTTATAAACTACATGGTTTTCCCAAAGTTATAGTTAGTGATAGAGACGCCAAATATAAAGGAAACTTTTGGAGAGAGTTTTGCAAACAAATCGAGACATCTCTTAACATGAGCTCAACTAATCATCCACAAAATGAGGATGGGAAAACCGAAATTGTCAACAAGTGCTTAGGAACTTACCTTCGTTGCTTTGTCAGCGATAAACAAAATAAATATGGCTTCAATGGTTGCACCTTGTTGATTGGTGGTATAACTCCACATATCACACATCAGATAAAATGACATTGTTTCAAGCTCCTTATGGATATCCACCACCATCATTGCAGAAAGATTTATCCATAAATCAAACAAAAGTTGCATCAGTTAAAGAGCTTTTAGATGAGAGTCAAAATGCCCTGCAAATTCTCAAGGAAAACTTTGTTATAGCAAGAAACAGAATGAAACAACAAATTCGATCCAACACTTAGAACGGAAATTTGGGGAATTGGAGAATGGAGTATTTGTGGACTTCAACCTAAACAATTATCACTTAAACAACAAGGAAAGAATAAGTTAGCCCGAAATAATGGGACATATCAAATTAATAGAAAATGGAGTCAGAGTCATTATGGATTGGACTACCGGTCTGGTCGTATCCTAGCGTTTTCATGTATGTCTAAAAAAGTTGTTGGTCAACCTAAAAGGTGCAAACTTTACTTCCCATGTTGGACGATGAAGGCAGAATAATTTTAGAACCCGAAGCCATTATTGCCTCTAGAGAAAAGAAGTTGTGATCTTGCATAATCAAAGAATATCTCATCAAATGGAAAAACCTTCGAGAAGAATATTCATCATGGGAGTCTGAACATTTTCGTCAGTTACACCAGTCGTTACCAATGCTTTGAGGACAAAGCATTCTTGAAGAAGGCAATGGTATGAACATTAATACATATAAATAAAGGTTCATAACATAATAATTGAATAGTAAATAGTTAGTAATAGTAATTAGTAATAATGAAAGACATGTTCTCAAAGACATGTCTAGTGGTGAAGAGGAGCACCCACAGTGTGGGTATATAATCAAGCCCTCCTTCTCAAATGTAAATCATCAATTTTATCATATATTTTATCAATTATTCTTATTTTATATATCATTGCAATTGTATATATTGGTTATCTGATGCAGTTAGGACCTCCCAAGACACATAAACTGTCTCCAAGCTCGAGGTTATCGATTTTAACCATTTAAGGTCACCGAGGATGGCGGCTGATACGAGGAACATGGAGGTGTCTACATCCTTTCGACACAAAGTGACAAGCAATAAAATGATTACAACCATGTACAACAATAATTAATAAATAACCATGACCACTACGGAAAACGCAACCCGAACAGACTCCGACAACAACCAACCATCATTAGGACAAGGCATTATCCACGACTCATTTAGCATCAATTACCGAACCGATATTCCATGTAATTAGTTCACGAGTTGCCGAATATATCCCTAAAGATAATGTAAAATCAATTAATTGCAATTCCCTATTACCAAATGACCGAATGTACCTAGTTTAAAGACATTACATTTTATATGTTAACAAATTTGGCAACATTCCACCGCATTCCCACAATGATATCAACAATATCTCTTTTAAATAACCTTGCCAATAAATATCGACCACCTTGCATCTTGGCCTTACATTAAGTTATAATTATAGAAGATATAAAGGGCCAAATATAAAAGAAAATAATAAGAATTGGATAAATACATCACCACCTAATTGCAATAAAATTTAACATTTATTTTAGGTACGTAAGATTATACATTCGATGACATTCAACCACATTTCCATAAAATGATAATTATACATTCGACGACATTCAACCACATTTCCATAAAATGATATCAACAATATCCCTTTTTACTAACCTGGCAAATAAATAATAATCACATTACATCTTGGGTGTTATCAATGCAATAAAATTACACTATCCTTACCATAATGCCTTAACAACATCACGTTTTATATTAAAATGACTTGCAAATAAAATAATAATCACTATACTTCTTGTATGTTACCAATGCATTACATTATAAAAACTTCCCATAAGACCAATCGACATTTCAATTTATACTATAATGACCTTGCAATAAATAACAATAAAATTTCATTTCATGTGGTCTAACACTAAAGCTATAATTTATTTTAAGTTGCAAATAACCATTCCCTTATATTTCAACCTATATGTTACAATAGCGATATCGTTACACATTGTACCATTTTATAATATTTATTACAATACAACTACAGCAACAGTACAATAAGGCAGCCATATCATTACATGTCTTTTGCAATAACCATGCAATTGATTGATAATAAAATTGATTTGTTATGTTTTAAACACCAATTCTGCATCTTAGTTGATAACGCAATAATCATTACTATTACATAAACCAACAGTCACTAGTCATTACATGCATGATACAGTAGCGATTTAATGCCGTAACTATACAATCACGCTACTATACCCGTTTTGTATCAAGCGAAACCAGCGGCCCAACCAACTCTGCCAAGACAAGGATACTATCGGCAACAAGGCAGCAAGAAACTCGCGGTTGGTGTGTATGTCAGAAGTCGAGGGCAACTAAGGGCGCATGCCGGAAATCACGATATCAAAGACAGCAGTCGAAATGGCAATTTGTCTTGGTCGCGTCTTAAGTAATTTCGGCAATAAGGATGATCAGTCGAGAGGCTGTCCGCATTCAACACTGGTTCTCAACCCAAAAATGCTACTACTAGGCACCCAAAAACGCAGAGGGTTTAAATAAAAACTCGGGATTCAGAGGGTAAGACACAGGCGAGTTTTCCCTGAATAAGATTCCTCCATACTTAACTCGATGTGCCAATTTAAGTAGGAGTTGAGCAACTCAGAAAATGTCCAGCGTTGACGTGGATTTAGATATTTGGTTCGAATAAAAATTTTAGACGCTGCAAAAGCAATGTAGAGACTGGAAATATAGTCTATTCGATCTTGAAATAGAAACCTAGAAATTGTAACGTAGGGAAATAGAGTCAATTCTACAGTTGTCGTCATTAATATTTTTGTTCAACCGACTGCATTCGCCCAACAATGCCTGGGCCGTTTCTGTTTACCCAAGGAAATTCACTGCCCGCTGCACTGTCACTCATCATGAAATTTCACTGTCGAGCATTAAGACATCGCAGCCTGGTAAAAAAAAGGTTTTGCTGTGTGTTAAAAGTTAAGGGTAAGGTGGATACATTACAGTCCCATAACTGGCTAACCAAGGGTGAGAGGTCGCAGAGTGAGAAATGGTAAGTCACCACGACTGTAAGACGGTGGGGGTATGGCACAGCGCTGGCTCTGGTCCGCAAAAGAACCAATCTCAGTCCGAACTGCGCCAGAGACAAGTAAGGTTTCTTCAAGAATAAAAAAAACCCAGGTTAAAGCCAAAGCAAACGCGCCCAAGGAGGGCGACTAAGTTGCATGAACCATGCTTCATCTCTAATCCAACAAGCCATCCATCATTACGTTACCCCCAAGGGCAACGAAACAACGTTGTAGCCTCAAATCAGCGGCAGAGGTGTAAAGCGCATGATGGAACGCCAACACCACGCAGGGAAGGGGACGAGCAGAAACAAAGTTGCCAAAACTAAGTTACAGTAACAATTACCAACCCAAATTCTAGTAACACTCTAAGTACCCCATTACAACGAATTGGCTAGAATGGGAGTTTCTTCAGTAATCAGACTACAAGGTTGAATGCTGGACGAATCATTCAACGAAAAAGCTAGTAATAAAGAGGGGACAGAATGAAATCAATTGTTTTTTATATCTATTAAAAACAGAGGAAAAACTTTATTTACAGAGGTAATTAACATCAGTAACAAATTTCATTATTTGAGTTTTTCAATAGCTATTTAGTTGTAATTTATCCCCAAGAAACCCACAGAATATAAATCTGTACATGATTTCAACAGTAATACTGTATCGCATGAGAATTTAAAATAAAAACCACAGTTACAGCAGTCATAATTGTGATCGCCGGGTAAATAAATAAAAATAGCCAAACAATCTAATTACCCCGATATACCGATCTCAGCAAGCCGTAATGCATTCTAGTCTACTAAAATATAAATCATACCGTTGCCTTCTCGCTTGCCTCGAAGGACGTCCGCGTGCTCCGTGCCGCTCCCTCTCGCCGACCGTCGAGACCTCACCGATACCTCCCAGCCAATCGCTAGGGGTACTCTGCTTCCCCCTTAGCCCCCTGAGCCGCAAAGGGGCCACACGCTATCCAGATGGTACGTCTAGCTCCCAGCTCGCCTCGCAAGGCGGAGCTACCACTCCTATCCAAGCTGGGAAAACCCAACTCCTCACAAGTAATCAGTCAAGTCACAAATCCGGCAGCGTAACGTTACGCTAACAATCGATCCCCTACTTCCTCCTCCTTCCTCTCTTTTATAGAGTTTTAGACCTCCAAACTTTCCCTAAATTTCTTTTTAATTTAAGTTTTAATGAAATCTTCTAAAATTTCTCCATCGTACGAGTGTCATTCATCCCCCACTTTCCTCCAAATTTTTTTTTCTTAAATTTATTAATTGTCTCATTTCCGTCACCCACCTAGAGTTGCTCGTAAATTTACTCCTAGGTGTTCCTAGATTCCCTTTCAGGTTTAAATACTTTCCCTAAAACGAAGTTGCTAATTTAGTTCATTTTAGAAGGTTCTTAATTGCAGATTCCTTACTATGTTGACCTCGCTTTTTACCATAAGTTCCC
>SNQJ01S0163131.1:1188-15977 GCA_010110895.2 Picea sitchensis | reverse complement strand
ACCACCTCTCATTAGCCATCGTGGTCTCTTTTAGCACATCCCCCTTCCAGCAGTGATGCAACACATATTCATAACATAATTTACATTCATCGACCTTTTATACAAAGGTCCGTCAAGTGAAACATTCACATCTTTGAGTTTGCCATAGTTCTTGGCCAATATAGTTATTTTTACAGACTAGGGGAAACAGGGTGTTACATACAATGTTATGGATTCCATTATTATAGCCACTACAAAAGGGATTTACCTAAACTAGCAAAGAAGAGAAAGGAAAGACACCATGCGTCTAATGTCAATGATGAAGAACCTTCAAAGAAAGTGAAGCATGAAGAAACAGATTTCTTCTACTACTCAGCTCTTACAGGATCCTTTGAAGATGACATGTGGTTGATCGATAATGCAGCTTCAAGACATATGATTGGTGATCATGAAAATATCTCTAGCATAAAGGAAAAGGAAACCTCTCATAAAGTGGAACTTGGAGACAATAACTCCTATGCAGTCAAAGGATTGGGAAAAGCTTCTATCAAAATGGAATCAGGTAACAATGTTTTATATGTTCCTGGTTTGAAAAATAATTTAGTATCTATTTCTTGCTTGGAAGACAAAGGAGATAGAATGGCCTTTGTTGATGGAAAATCTCTTGTATGGTCTAAAGATTCAAAAATAGAAGATGTTGGAGTTATTGGGATTCGTGAAGAAAGACTGTATAAACTCCTAGGTCAGAATACTCAAGCCCTTGTACATGATGAACTCAATCCTAGTGAGTTATCGCATAGAAGATATGTTCAGCTCCATTATCAAGCATTTCCATCTCTAAAATAGATGGTTGTAGGAATACCAAAACTACAATCAGTACACGAAGGTATTTGCAGAGGATGTGCACTTGGGAAGAATATTAAAAAGTCATTCCCAAGTAGTGAGAATAGATCCAAAGAGATCTTGGATATGATACACTCAGATGTATGTGGTCCTTTGCCAGTGAAGTCTCTAGGAGGCTCTCTTTACTATGTGACATTCATAGATGACTTATCAAGAAAGACTTGGATGTACCTGATAAAAACGAAAGATGAAGTATTTGGAAAGTTACAAGAATTCAAAGCTGAAGTGGAAAACTTGACAAATAAGAAGATCAAGACACTAAGATCTGATAATGGAGGAGAATATACCTCTAATGAGTTCATTGTCTTTTGTAAGGCAATCGATATTAGGAGGGAGCTAATTGTCCCACATAATCCTCAACAGAATGGTGTAGCAGAAAGAAAGAATTGTTCCATTGAAGGATATGTTAAGGCAATGATGAATGACCAAAATATATCCACGTTTCTATGGGGAGAAGCAGTTATGACAGTTGTATATATTCAGAATAGAAGTCATCATCATATATTGAATAACATGACTCCAAAAGAAGCCTTCTCATGAAAGAAGCCAAGTGTGGAACACTTAAGGATCTTTTGGTGTCTTGTCTATATCCATGTTCCCAAGGACAAAAGGAAGAAGTTGGAACCGTCTAGAAAGAAGGGCATATTTGTTGGATATAGTGATACATCAAAAGCTTACAGAATCTATGTCCCATGTCAATAGAAGATTGAAATCAACAGGGACGTAACTTTTGATGAGAAGATTTCCTTCAAGAAATCTATAGAAGATCCCATAGACTCCAATGATGAAGAAGAATATGAAGACCCNCATGTATTCATGATATTCAGTTCGAAATACAAGGTATAAAACACTTATCAGATCTACCAGGCATGATGCAACTGCTGAGAGGGGTGCTCGTTTCCACCCAACCGTAGGCTCAGTGACTCCAAACGGATTTACCACTAGCCACCCCCGAGCTAGACCACGATGCTTTGAGGTTCAGTCTCCTACTTCCATCTCAACAAAAATCAAGGACGAAGGTTACTCTCATTCTTCTGATGCAGGAAAATAATCCAAGACAAAGGTTACTCTCCTTCTCCTGGTATTCAGAACTCCCTTCATTTCCAGGGTTTCTCCAGTCTCTTTTGCGATCCCCGTCACGCGCATTGCTCTCTCTTACCACATTTCCTCTCTTGCCAATTTATGTCTGCAAGGTTGCATGTGGCACGAATTTCGTCGTCCGTGGTCAGGTCTGAGGGTTGTTACGGATGGGCGGTTCACCCCCATCCCCTCATTAACTCTTGAGGAGCCTCCCCACCTACCAATCTGACGGGAAATCCATTCCAGGATCAGAGAGTTGCTTTGGTTTGTGAGCAAGTATAAACCAATACAGTATTGGCTCGGTGGAAGTTAACGCAACCATTCCAGGTCCCTTCCACCACCTCCCATTAGCCATCGTGGTCTCTTTTAGCACATCCCTCTCCCAACAGTCATGCAACACATATTCATAACATAATTTACATTCATCGACCTTTTATACAAAGATCCGTCAAGTCAAACATTCACATCTTTGAGTTTGCCATAGTTCTTGGACAATATAGTTATTTTTACAGACTAGGGGAAACAGGGTGTTACATACAATGTTATGGATTCCATTATTATGGCCACTACAAAAGAGATTTACCTAAACTAGCAAAGAAGAGAAAGGAAAGACACCATGCGTCTAATGCCAATGATGAAGAACCTTCAAAGAAAGTGAAGCATGAAGAAACAGATTTCTTCTACTACTCGGCTCTTACAGGATCCTTTGAAGATGACATGTGGTTGATCGATAGTGCAGCTTCAAGACATATGATTGGTGATCGTGAAAATATCTCTAGCATAAAGGAAAAGGAAACCTCTCATAAAGTGGAACTTGGAGACAATAACTCCTATGTAGTCAAAGGATTGGGAAAAGCTTCTATCAAAATGGAATCAGGTAACAATGTTTTATATGTTCCTGGTTTGAAAAATAATTTAGTATCTATTTCTTGCTTGGAAGACAAAGGAAATAGAATGGTCTTTGTTGATGGAAAATCTCTTGTATGGTCTAAAGATTCAAAAATAGAAGATGTTGGAGTTATTGGGATTCGTGAAGAAAGATTGTCTAAACTCCTAGGTCAGAATACTCCAGCCCTTGTACATGATGAACTCAATCCTAGTGAGTTATGCCATAGAAGATATGGTCAGCTCCATTATCAAGCATTTCCATCTCTAAAACAGATGGTTGTAGGAATACTAGCAATCAGTACATGAAGGTATTTGCAGAGGATGTGCACTTGGGAAGAACATTAAAAAGTCATTCCCAAGTAGTGAGAATAGATCCAAAGAGATCTTGGATATAATACACTCAGATGTATGTGGTCCTTTGCTAGTGAAGTCTCTAGGAGGCTCTCTTTACTATGTGACATTCATAGATGACTTCTCAAGAAAGACTTGGATGTACCTGATAAAGACGAAAGATGAAGAATTTGGAAAGTTACAAGAATTCAAAGCTGAAGTGGAAAACTTGACAAATAAGAAGATCAAGACACTAAGATCTGATAATGGAGGAGAATATACCTCTAAGGAGCTCATTGTCTTTTGTAAAGCAGTCAATATTAGGAGGGAGCTAATCGTCCCACATAATCCTCAACAGAATGGTGTAGAAGAAAGAAAGAATTGTTCCATTGAAGGATATGTTAAGGCAATGATGAATGACCAGAATATATCCACGTTTCTATGGGGAGAAGCAATTATGACAGCTGTATATATTCAGAATAGAAGTCCTCATCATATATTGAATAACATGACTCCAGAAGAAGCCTTCTCATGAAAGAAGCCAAGTGTGGAACACTTAAGGATCTTTGGGTGTCATGTCTATATCCATGTTCCCAAGGACAAAAGGAAGAAATTGGAACCGTCTAGAAAGAAGGGCATATTTGTTGGATATAGTGATACATCAAAAACTTACAAAATCTATGTCCCATGTCAATAGAAGATTGAAATCAACAAGGACGTAACTTTTGATGAGAAGATTTCCTTCAAGAAATCTATAGAAGATCCCATAGACTCCAATGATGAAGAAGAATATGAAAACCCCAAGGAAGAAAGTACATGTTCACCAAAACATCCCAATGAAGAACCAAACCAACCACATAAACCAGTAGAACCAGTGGTTGTACCCAAGAACCGAAAACGACCAGCATGGCTAGAATCCACCTTACAAGAAGTAGAAAGACATAAATCTCCCAGTGGCACCTTCAGGGAAAGAAAGAGGCCCAAAATATTCTCTAGTTATGTGACACTCATGACAATTCTTGTCAATGCAGAACCTTCCACCTTTGAGGAAGCAATCAAGACGAAAGAATGGAAGGAAGCTATGATCGAAGAATATCAATCCATCATGAAAAATGTTGTATGGGAAATTGTGCTTAGACCTAAAGGAAAGTCGGTAGTAACTTCAAAATGGGTTTACAAGATAAAGCATGCAGTAGATGGGAGTATCGATAAATACAAGGCGAGATTTGTGTCTAGAGGGTTCTCCCAATAGGAGGGAGAAGACTATGATGAGACGTTTGCTCCAGTTTCCCTATATACCTCTATCAAAGCCATCATATCTCTTGCAGCATCAATGGGTTGGAGTTTACATCAGATGGATGTAAAGACCGTTTTTCTCAATGAAGTCATTGAGGAAGAAGTATACATAGAGAAACCTCAAGGTTTTGAGGTACACCCGAGAGACACCCATGTATGCATATTAAAGAAGACCTTGTATGGACTCAAGCAAGCTCCAAGAGCTTAGTATACATGAATTGACAGTTACTTGACGAGACTTGGATTTTCCAATAGCTATGCTAATCCAAACCTTTATTACAAGGTTGTGAATGATGCACCTGTGATCCTACTACTATATGTTGATGATTTGTTTCTAACAAGTGCAGAGCCTCTCATTATTCAGTGTAAGAAGGAGTTGGCCTCTGAATTCGATATGAAGGATCTTGGTCTAATGCAATACTATTTGGGACTAGAAGTATGGCAGAAGCGTGGTGAAGTCTTCCTAGGGCAAGGGAAGTATGTTGTAAATATCATTCAGAAGTTTGGGATGATGGATTGCAAAACCATGGCAACTCCCATGGTGACATATATGAGGAAGTTGAGAGACTCTAATTCTGATCCAGTAGACTTGTCCCTGTACCTAAAATTGATTAGCTTATTGATGTATTTGGTGAATACCCGACCGAACATTTGCTTTGTTGTGAACACGTTGAGCCAATTCCAGGTGGAACCTAAACATGAGCATTGGATAGTTGCAAAGCATATTTTGAGATATCTTTGTGGGATGTTAAACTATGGTTTGAGATATGCCTCAAACAGTGATGTACGGCTCCATGGATTTACTGATTTAGATTGGGCGGGGAGTGCAGATGACAGAAAGAGTACTTCTAGTATATGTTTCAGTTTGGGATCTACTATGATACCATGGGCTAGCAAGAAACAAAAGTTTGTTGTACTCAGCACTGCGGAAGCATAGTATATTGCAGCTTGTGATGCTTGTATGGAAGTAGTATGGCTCCATAAGTTGGTTTCTTGACTATTTGATCAGGTGTTGGATTCAACTGTGATATATTGTGATAATCAAAGCTATGTGAAGCTTTCAAAGAACCCTGTGTTCCATGATAGGTCGAATCACATTGAGATCAAGTACTACTTTATCTGTGATAAAGTCCAGAAGGGAGAAGTGATTCTCCAGTGCATCTCCATTGATGAGCAGATAGTTGATATTTTGACGAAGCCTCTGTCCAAGATAAAGTTTGCATACTTGAGGGATAAGATGGGACTCGTGGAGATTACTCCCTTGGTTGAAAGGGACGAGATGACTTCCTTGATTGGGAGGGAGTGTTGATGGACAGACATTCTCCATGTGGAGAATGGTCCAGGTTAACAGATTGTTGGTGTGTATCATGCTAGTATAGCTTAGATATGATGCAGAGCATCATTCTAGTACAGCTTGGATATGATACAGATGTCCTGAGACGCATCGTGCTAGTACAACATAGATATGATGCATTGGCATCATGCTAATACAGCTTGGAGATGATGATTATCCCTGAGTTGCATCATGCTATATATGAGCATGCTAGTACAACTTAGATATGATGCAGAGCATGATGCTAGTACAACTTGGATATGATCATACAGCTTAGAGATGATGCAAGTGACTCACATCATGCTAGATATGATTATGCTAGTACATCTTAGATATGATGCAAAGCATCATGCTAGTACATCTTAGATATGATCATACAAGTCAGAGATGATGCAAAGGCATTGATCTACATCATGCAATTACAACTTATATATGATGCAGAGCATCATGCTAGTACGACTTAGAGATGATGTATATGGTACTCCAAATCATGCCAGTACAGCTTAGATATGATTCATCCACATCATGCTAGTACGGCTTAGAGATGATACAGTGGAGAGGATGGTTCTTGTAGCCATTGAGGACATTCAACATATGTTTGGACAATCATTCTTCTAGGACGTATGTCTGGATTAGAATAATGGTCCTTTTATCACTTTGTTGAGTGAGTGACTTATTCATCATCATGCCAGATTACTTAGATGGAGTATGGCTTCGAGAGATGATGCAGTTGATGATTTATTTTTTATGCAAGGATGCTATCAGATGATACTGATAGTGGTGATGTTGTTCGTGACTTGATCTGTGTGATCATGAGATAGTCTGTGTAGCTATGATGATGCTACTTGTTAATACCCCCCTAGCTAGGAGGGAGTGCCAATTTTATGGTAGTTGTGGGAGGTATCAACCTCCATGTGTAACCTTTGACTAGATTAGAATATTCCGGAAGCAAGAGAAACCCTAGAAGACAAGTCGGCTCAATAAAAGAATTAATATTAAGGTATTAGCCTCTAAAAGGATAAGTCGACCAAGACATGTGACAAACAACACTATAAATAGAGGGCGCTTGAGCTCATTTGGTCATTCACTCACTCACAAGCTCACACAAGACAAAGTAGTGTGCAAGTATGGAGGAGGCGTGCAGTTGCAACGACTGCAGTTGGCTATTGGTCTTGGTTTATAGTTTTGGGACTTTCTGTTTAGTGCGCTACCTTTGGAGAAAGGTGCACCATCTTTTGGTTATATGTTGGGTCTAGTACTACTTCCGGAATTATTCTATCTGTCAAGGTTACGGTGCTCAGGGGTGGTTGTGTGCCCCTACGGTTGGGTGACAATATTGTGATATTGTCTATGGTTAAACAAGCACATCTTAACATGGGTTACCAAGAGTTGAACAAGATTTAGAGGATGTTGAGAAATCATGGAAAAGTGTGCTTGGGGCTCGTTCTTAGATGGTAAAAGAGATGGTCGAGATCATCCCAAATGCTATAAACATCTACAACATGTAATTTCATTATGATATTTTTGGGAAAGAAAATAAAATTGTAACTATAATAAATAAATAACCAAGGTAAACCCACCAACACTAATTATGGCACCTGATTCGATAGGGGCATATATTGAGAGACATTATGGAGGCAATGGATTCAAGGAATCAACCTCAAGACTTCTTGCATAAAGTTCAAAAAGCACTCAACCACTCAAGCTAACCTATCAAACTAATAGCTATAATAAATTATATGGTCAACTATGATTATATATTAAATTATATAATTATAAAAATGTCAAATAAATGATATGTATTTCAAATAATTATATATAACACAATCAAGGGTTTGTTAACAAAAATTAAAACAACACTCCTAAAAATAAATATAACATATCAATATATGTGTTTTATGTTTAAATATTTTAAATTTTTAAAATATGAAAACTCTTAATAAAAAATTTAAAATCTTAGTATTAGTGAGTTACATTATCATATATTTTTTAGCCATTTATTTTTATCTTCCAAAGAAGATTTTTTTATATTTATTAAATTTATAGATTTAAAATAATAATTTAATACTAAATTGTAATCATAAATATACAATTAATATTCTTGATTTAATTTATTTTGATATTTTTTTATTAAACGTGTTGTAAATGGTTTTATGTTGAAATTTGTTTTAATAAAACTTATAATATAATAAAATGAAATTTATATTTTATTGAATTTTAAAAAGTTTAGGATTTTAAGTATATAATTAATATTTTTTATTTTTTATTTAATTTATTTTAATATTTTTTTATAAAATAAAATTTATATTTTCTTGAATTAAACATAAACATGAATAAACAAAGTTCAAGATTTTAAAAATATTTGTATATCTTTAAAGATAATGTGAATTTGTAAAAATTTTAAAATTTATAAATTTTTTATACTCTTCATCCTATGTAAATTTTTTAAACTTTATAAGTTTTGTATACTCTTCATCATTATGTGAATTAGTAAGTTTTTTACACTCTTCATCATTCCTTCTAGTAAATCAAAATAACAAAAACAATGTTCTAACTAGTTTTAGTAAATAATAATATATTGAATAATAATATAAATAGATAGTAAAGAACCAAAGTTTTAGGTTTATTTTAATTATTAACCATGCCATTAGATAGTTAAAAAATGGTGTACTTTCTTTATAATAAAAATTCATAAGTTTTAGGTTTATTTTAATTATTAACCGTGCCATTAGATAGTTAAAAAATGGTGTACTTTCTTTATAATAAAAATTCATAATCTTTCCATGTATATGTACTTTCTTTATAATAAAAACATTCAAAAGGTTGTTCCATCATTTTTACTTTACGAATACTCTATATAGGGCTTCTCCAACATACTTTATTTAGAACTGTCTATGTAGCTCTGCAATATTGATAACAGGGTATACTTATACCTTTATACTACAGAGCTAATGTGTTTGCATATCGATATGCTCCAGTTAATTGATCCAATTATTTCTTCACTTTCAGCAACTGATCTGCCCTCGTTATTTTCGGGTAACTATCTTTTTCACCCTCCAGATATTCCTCAAAATGTAATCATCTCTTCAGCGCAAGATGATTAATTAACAATATCATTTTTAAAAACAGTGAGAAAACGATAAACAATATTTCCTGAAACAAGTATATTCAATACAAGCTTGATACAAATCTCAAAACAAATCCATCTGTTGCATGAATATAATATTTTAGTTTTTGTGCATGCCCATACAAATCTCAAAACAAGTCCATCTGTTGCATGAATATAATATTTTAGTTTTTGTGCATGCCCACCATTTACAGTCTCAGAATGCATGCAGTAGAGGAAAAGTCGGTCTTATAACAATTTAATATCTTAAAATATCACCATTGAGAATATATCACTTTGTGTCTGGCCCACCGCCCATGCCTTATGCTGTCCTCCTTTTCTAACCTCGAAAACTTAATGATCGTGTTGTTTTACATATGGGATAATTTGAACCATATATCAAACATCAGTCAAACAAATCACTGGTTTGGATTCTGTCTTATCNGTCTGGCCCACCGCCCATGCCTTATGCTGTCCTCCTTTTCTAACCTCGAAAACTTAATGATCGTGTTGTTTTACATATGGGATAATTTGAACCATATATCAAACATCAGTCAAACAAATCACTGGTTTGGATTCTGTCTTATCGAGATTCCATTATAATAAAAACAAAACATGCAACTTGACATTTCATCATGATTGCAATAGGAAAAGAAACTATCATAATATTGATAAATGGGTGAAGAAATTAACATGAGCACCCAAAAATGAATTTAAAGAGAAATATTATTTGGTTCTACAAGTGAACAAAGAAATTTTATTTGGTTCTTCTCCGTGCACGCCTACGGCATTCAAAACAATCAGTACTGTTATTCTTTGAATTGTTTTCAGTTGCACTCTTCTTCTGCAGTTTATCAGGAGACACATTCAGTTCTTCAACGAGTACATGACGGAACAGTGTATTGTCTTCCTCCAACTCTTGAAGTAGTTCTTGATGCCTCATAAGCTGACCACAAGACCAAGCATTTATGCAATTTAATTCGACTGACAATTGGAAAAAAGCATTGAAATGTACTGCAAAACTGCCACAAATATGTTGATGATCAGAATGCAACAAAGAAATACCATTTGTAGTATCCTGTTTTCTGACTGCAGTCTCTCACCCTAAAATCATAGTCCAAATCAGTGAGTGTCCACGAATAATTCAAGAAATCAGTAGTAAAAATGAATAAGAACTTTATTCCCTCAAGACAAAATCAACTCAGAATAAGATACACTAGAAAAATAAAGGACAACGAATCAAAATATAAGTACATATGAACATGCACACTACAGGTGGGTATTCAGAAAAGAGAGATCAAGCATCCTCGATGGACTGGCATTGCTCAGAATCAATGGCATATAAAACAGAAAAAGTTTCATATTGTCATTTGGGAAACCTAATCTCGGGGAATATGGGAATTTTTTTTGTGCAAAAACAAAAGTTCATGATACAAAACAGCATTTTACTGGGCTAAGAAAGCATTGCTTCTTCAATTTAAATTTTTCATAAAAATAAGAAATCTCTTACGGAACTAAAATGGTTTATCAGAGGTTCTGTACTCACTTTTCCTAAAAACAAGCATTTTTCAGCCTCTGAGATCTGTTGAATATCTTTATGAACAAATAAACATTCTAATGGGCTTAGAAAACATTTCCAACTCATTTGGCATTTCTAAAACAAACAAAAGTAACAAGAAATGCTTACCATTTGCTGCTTTCCAAGACTAAAACGGTTTCTTAGAGGCACTGTATCCACTTTCCTAAAAATAAAGAGAATTCTCAGCCTCTGGTATCTTCGAAACGTCTCATTAACCTTGGACCTTCAAAGGGCTAACTACAAAATATCAAAATTGAATCCAATATTTAAGGTTATCCTCTCGTAACTGCTAGGCATGTAAAAGGGTTACAGCTACAAACTGTAAAATTGAATCCAAGTTTTAAGCTATTGGAGGCCATTGATAGGCTGCAATCTACCACACACTAATATTAAGAACAGACTAAGAAGACCTCAGACTATCGTATCTTAGTTTTTGACCTGTGCCTGCCCTTGTTATCTGATTCACTGCACTTGTACCAGCATACTGCCAGAATGTCCAAGTCCCATCCATGATTGAAATGTGAAACGGTATTTGATCCATGCACAGACTCTACACTATGCTAGTGCCTAGACACCAGACAAACAGTGAGCTAAGAGCGCATGTCTTTGTGCTGCACCAAGTGCAAGTGCCAGTTTGGCACCAGACTCATCACACCAAACCTTCAGCAATCATGTCCAGCACCTTCAGCGCCAGCTTGCCATTCCAGCAAAAGCCCAGCATGTCATGTCAGCGCCAGCTTACAGCCAAGAGGGACCGAGCAGAAAACACGTTGAGAAACCAAAGTAAACTCTGTCATCTGCAGGACTATGTACAAGCTAGTGGTAAACTGACCAAATCGATGTATACCCTGGCCAACCTAATTTCATGCCTTGAAATAGTGATCAACCCTGAACGTAGCATGCAAGGCCAGACATCAAGGACCACCAAAGAATAATGAAAATGATCACCATCTTAGCATTTTAGAATGTTTTCTCTTCTCTTCTCTTCTCTTCTCTTCTCTTCCATTTTCTCCTTCATGCATTAGTGTCTTGCTTCCATGGCCTTCTTTCACAAGGCTAGGAGTTACTTCACAGTGTCACAATCACAGCCTTGTAATTTTGCAAGCACACTTTGTACTGGCAAATAGAAAGTGTACAAATTTGAACCATATATCTTTGTCTTGCATGTATATGCTTTGGACGATTATGAATGATCTTTGTTTCTTTATAGCATAACAAGCCAAATAAGTGAATATTTGTTCTACTCTACACACAGCACTTGACTTAAGTATATTCTATGACTGCATCTTTACTGTTACTAACTTACTGCTATGTTTCTATTAAACTATGCACTCTGCAAAACTCTGTTGAATTGATTTATTGTGTCTGCATTCTATCCTTGCTAAATTGCCCTAAGCATTCTTTGGCACCAGCATGCTCGCAGTTGTGGAACTTCCCACTTTCAGTCTTTCAAGCCCAAGGTGCCTGATCCTACCTTGAACCATACCAATAGTATTTGAGCTCAGTTGAGTAACTCGACTGCACAGAATTTCAATGTTGTTGCATTGTATGCCCACCTCGATGAGGTTTGTACAAGCACTGCGTCAACCATACTCTGTTCGACCTTCCTCCACACTCTCCACAACCTGCAATGGCAACTGAATCTGACCCCAGCAACTCTCCTAGTGGTCAATTCCCTCACTGAGACACAGCATCAGATGCAAGTTCTGTCCATCATCGAGGATGACTTCCAGAAACAGTGTGAGAAGATAATACTAGCCCTTCACTGCACTGAGATCCTCTATAGGACTAGGCCCTAGATGACATTGACTACATCTGTGCACACTGGATCGTAATTTGACTTAGTCTCCAAGTTATGTGGATGACATGTCACTTTTTCTTGATTCCTTAGCCTAATTTTAAGGAATAAAGAATGAGAAGGAATTGTGAGCCTCATCTATAAACAAAGGCACTCCTCTCATTCCAAATTGTTATGAATTGTTGGAGATCGTTATTGAAGCCATTAATAGAAGATCTTTACTTGGTGTTTCTTGGTGTCAATTCTTGGAGCTCTTTCTTTCTTGGTTATTCTTCTTGGTATTTTTTCTAAGACTATTGTGAATCCTCAAGATTCTTGTTAAACTAGCAAGATCGATCCATTGAGGAGTTATCAACTACTTGGAGGGAGGATGTCTAGGGTTTGTATCTCTTCCATCTTCCCTAAATCTATTTGGTAAGTGTTTATCTCTTGTCTTGATTAGTTCTATGCTCCTTGGCAAGGGTTTTAAGTATTATTTTCAAATCTTTTAAAGATCTTGTTGGTGAAGACTATTTCCTTGGGGAAACCCTTCTTGTAGGGCCTTGGTTCCATGTTTTGTCTTAATTAAACAAGAGACTACTAGCCTTGAGGACCTGGTCTCTCATTCTAATCCATAAGCGTTGATAGCCAATTCTTAAAGGGGCATACTTCTTGAGCCCATAAGCCCTAAGTGGAGATAAGGCATTAAGCTTAACTCCAACAACCAACCACTAAAACCCTAAAAATTCAATTCTTTTACTTCCATATCATATAAAATACAAAAATACGAAGAAATATAAAAAATAAACCGTCAAAAATATTTATTTCATTGTCTAGAGTAAACCTAACAGTTTACTTTCATTTTCTAGACATTTTCATCCCTGGGTTTATGCCTCATTGTTAATTTCTAACCCTAAGAAGGCAAATCGACCCTATTCGTTTTGTGCTATAAGGTTCTTTCTAACATTTTGTGGCTGATTTAAGGTGTTCACTAATTCTAGAAATTAAATTACAGCTATAAAAATCAGAATTAGCTAAACCCTAAAGCTAGGGTTTGACGTAAGAGGTGCATTCTAACCCTACCCTAGCTTATATTTCACTTGTGGATTGTTTATAAAGGATATCTAACACATTCTAACGGTGAAATTCATCTCCTAAGTGGTTCATTGCTGTTATTTTTCATTTTGGAGATTTTTGGTGAAACCCTAGGGGTATTTGTTGAATTTTCGTTAATTACGTTAACATTAGATTTACCATAGCAATTTAAACTTCTTTTGCATGCTCGTTTCTCCATAGGCAAAACCAACCACTAAAACCCTAAAAATTCAATTCTTTTACTTTCATATCATATAAAATACAAAAATACGAAAAAATATAAAAGATAAACCGTCAAAAATATTTATTTCATTGTCTAGAGTAAACCTAACGGTTTACTTTCATTTTCTAGACAATTTCATCCGTGGGTTTATGCTTCATTGTTAATTTCTAACCCTAAGAAGGCAAATCAGCCCTATTTGTTTTGTGCTATAAGGTTCTTTCTAACATTTTGAGGCTGATTTAAGGTGTTCACTAATTCTAGAAATTAAATTACAGCTATAAAAATCAGAATTAGCGAAACCCTAAATCTAGGGTTTGACCCTAAGAGGTGCATTCTAACACTACCCTAGCTTATATTTCACTTGTGGATTGTTTATAATGGATATCTAACACATTCTCACGATGAAATTCATCTCCTAAGTGGTTCATTGCTGTTATTTTTCATTTTGGAGATTTTTGGTGAAACCCTAGGGGTATTTGTTGAATTTTCGTTAATTACGTTAACATTAGATTTACCCATAGTTTTAAAAACCGGAACCAGCACCGGCACCGGAACCGGTAATGAACCGGTCGAACCGGTTTCAATGAACCGGTTTTTTAAAAAATACATAAAATATTTAAATTTTAACGAAAAAAATATATTTTTAAGATTTTAAATCATGTTTCCAAAGCATTAAAGACAATTAGAGACAACATATCCAAAGTCTGCTCATGAATATATCAAAAGGACACCAAGTGCAATACATATCTAGAGCTCGGAACAGAAATACATAATCAAGGAGGCTCTAAATGGCCTCTACAACATCAAATAACATACTAAGTTAGAGTCACTGATACTATAGGTGGGAATACCAATGACAAATACAAAATAGCCATAGGGTAGATACTAGAACAGTAGATGGAAGAATCTCATAGCTCATGAGTCATGACTGTCAGTAGTCCTCCATGTCATAATCATCAAGATTGGCATCACTACCATTGCTCTCTCCTCCTCCTCCTCCTCCTCCTCCTCCTCCCCTATATCCAATGCAATCAGTGCATTTGTTGATATGGACTCCGGAGGATGACCCCTCAAGAGGATCACCATCATCAAAAGTGACCGGCTCTAGCACTAGTTCATTAAGATCCAAGTTGGCTAATGCCAACTCAACACTGTTGTTCAAACCCATATCATCAGAAAACACACCCCACATATTTGTCT
>SNQJ01S0163128.1:910-21371 GCA_010110895.2 Picea sitchensis | reverse complement strand
TAATTGACCTGCATACATACAAGTACATCAACATGCTCCTGGCCTTCAACACTTAGGCTCCCTGGCCTAACAAAACTCATAAGCCTTCAGCTTATACAAAACTTGGCTCACTAGCCTATAGAACATATTTACAATTCTTTGCATATAACATGATCTGTAACGGGTCTCGGCCTTGGGGACACTACAGTTGAAGTCACTTTGACATGCCAAACATGTGTCCACAAGCCCATTTAGCATCACACCATGGAAATCAACAATTGGTGAGCTTAATATTCTTACCTTGCCAATATTGTTGAAGTCACTTTCTAATACTGGACATGCCAAACATGTGTCCACAAGAAAGAAGCTGCATTTCCTTCCATATTTTAAATGTTAGTCTTTGGACATTTGACATCTCTTATAAGTCCAATAAAGGAAGGTAATTTGGGTGTCCACAAGCAAGAAGCTGCATTTCCTTCCATATTTCAAATGTTAGTCTTTGGACATTTGACATCTCTTATAAGTCTAATAAAGGAAGGTAATTTATCTGACTTTTCATACTAAGACATAGAGGACTTAAAACCCAATACACAGAAGCTGCATTTCCTTCCATATTTCAAATGTTAGTCTCTGCATTTCCTTCCATATTTCAAATGTTAGTCTTTGGACATTTGACATCTCTTATAAGTCCACAAGCAAGAAGCTGCATTTCCTTCCATATTTCAAATATTAGTCTTTGGACATTTGACATCTCTTATAAGTCCACAAGCAAGAAGCTGCATTTCCTTCCATATTTCAAATGTTAGTCTTTGGACATTTGACATCTCTTATAAGTCCAATAAAGGAGACAATTTATGTGACTTTTCATACCAAAACATAGAGGACTTAAAACCCAATAAACAACATTTCCTTCCATATTTCAAATGTTAGTCTTTGAACATTTGACATCTCTTATAAGTCCAACAAAGAAAGGTAATTTATCTTACTTGTCATAGCAAAGACTCTTATAAGTCCAACAAAGAAAGGTAATTTATCTGACTTTTCATAGCAAGACATAGAGAACTTAAAACCAAATAAACAAATAGAAGATTACTAATAAGCAAATAGAAGATTGCTAACTGAAGATTACTTACTAATAGAAGATTCATAGCAAGACATAGAGAACTTAAAACCCATTAACTCAACTGTAACTTCACCACAATAAGCTGTGAGAGGCTTGCTTTTGCAGCGAGTCTGGTTTTTAATGCAAAAAATAGTTGTAACATAATGATTTTTTGGATAATGGAAAGCTATTTTTAATTTTAAAATAGCACAAGATCACTTATAGACAACACTATTGGAGATTACGGTGTTGAATTGTTATGGTGGTTGAGCAAACATGAAAAAGGTGCATAACCTCTGTTTTTATTTATTTTCAGATAAGTTCCTTGCAGGTTGAAACTTTATCAATTTATAAGTTCCTTACAGATTGAAACTTCTTACTCCTGTAGCTCTCTTTATGTTGTGGATTTAACATATCATCTTAAAGCAGACTTTCAGTTATTTTATTTTCCAAAAGCATTAGAAGTACGGATTTCACCCATAACCAAGATTTTATGTTGTATACATTATTTTACTGATAGGAAGTAGTGTTAAAATATTTGGAAGTTTAGAGAAAACATCGCTGAATTCATGTTGTTGTTGCACTATATAGTATATATGATGAGTAAAACCCAAGGTCACCCTTGATGAGATTCTGTGAAAAAATCGTAAGTTAGCAGCAGGTGGAACTAATTGTGAAAATGAGATGCTAGTTCTTGCGATGGAAAATTGTTGCCCAGTATTGCTAATCCCAGGGCATTGAGTATTAAATAGATCCAACTGAGAATTTGAAGTTTCAGTTACAATGCTCGGAAACATAAAACTTAAAACTTATTGTTATTGTTCGAGTATTAACATAAAACTTATTGTTATTCTTATTCTTGTCAAGATCATGAGCTATCAACTAAGACGCCATGAATATGTACTATTAACCATTTTTTTTTATAACACAAATAATCCCCTGGTTTGACCATAGTGGGATTGAAACTCCTGGAATGTGTAAAGCCATACAAATATGCATTAAGAATCCAACCAGCATAAACTCCCACCGGCCACTCTACAGCACAGCCTAACTGACACATTTACACAATCTCCTTTTCTATCAATTTTTAACATATCTTGCTCCTTATAACTAATGTTCCGTATCAATTTTTAACTAAGTTGTTTGCCCCTAGCTATCTCATATCACAATTACGGCAACCTCTGTTGGCGTTCAGATCCCTCGTCAGCGCCGTTGATCCTTACAGAATCCATGGCCGATTGGGGTGTAGCTGTGTCCTTGCGTAACCCCGTTGATCCCTTTAAACTCGCATCAATGAATCTGCACGATTCTCCACTTGCGACAAAAGACATGGCCACACTCCAATCTCTATGCACTCAGAAGGATCACCGGTGATGAGAGAACTGAAATCCAACAGTGATTACTGATCATCGTGATAGGAGTGAACGAGAGAAGAAGAGCACGAAAACAACATACAGAGAGTATCTCACCATTCATATATATATATAGAGGAGAAAAAATCTCCTGGTAAGTCACTTTCGTTTGGGAATTCCGAGGCACCGCCTTACTACTAATGACTTTCGTTTGGGAATTCGTGGGTACTGTAGAGAAATGACAAGCACCGCCTTACTAGCGGACTAAGCTTTGGTGGCGGCCACAGCCATATTCGCTAGATATTTTGACTGCATTAAACGAACAAATAATATTTAGTAAGATAGAAGATAAGGAGAAATAATATTTCCTAGCCCGGTCTGACATTTTGAGGTGGCGTTGTTTACTGGGACAGTGGGAAGACTGAGAGAGTTGGTACAGATAGCAAGGTTGTGGCCACTGGCAACGTGTCCAGAGGTGGTTGCCAAAATCAGGAACCCGTTTTGCATATAAACAAAATGAGGGAATATCTGCAAGAAGCTGCCGATTTTCAATGAAGTTTCAGGGAATAATCCGTAGGTGTTTGACAATCGGGGACAGGGGAAAGGGGACAGTGGGAAGACTGAGAGAGTTGCTACAGAAAGCAAGGTATTGTACTGAGGTAAGCTGAGGTAAGCACTAAACCCATTGAGCTTGCCAGCTCAAGGTAAAACATTGTAAATAAGCTTCCAAATACTTGTTTATTTCTTTCGTTGGGCTATCTATTTCGAGGTGATACACTATGCTAAGGTTACAATGACAATGATTACCTTAAATACTTTAAAGTCTAAAATCTCATGCCATGATTGTTATTGAAAGTGGGTTCATGATCAATCACAATTGATTTGATTTAGGCCATGTTATGGAGTTTAAAAATATTGTGCATGAATATTTCTGCTACTATGGAGGCTTTGAATGGGTTTTCAAGTCTTTTTATAAGAATGAATGATTAATCTAAATCTATTCATATGGTTTTTGAAACCTAAAATAATTTGTTGTGGGAGAAAAGTGTAATTTAGATAACACTCTAGACTTAAATGCTTAATCCCAGATCAAATTTTTTTGGAAAAGATAAGGAAAATAGAGAACCTTCCCCTTTATACTTTCTAGATAGAGTATTAGCCACCACATTCTCCTTTCCCTTCTTGTATATAATCTTGTAGTTGTAACTTAACATTTTAGTGACCCACTTTTGTTTCTATGGAGAGGACAACCTCTATTCCAAGAAATATTTCAAGTTGTAAGGTCTGTTTTAATACAAAAATGATACTACATCAAGGACACAACATATCAACTGCATAAAAAATAACCAACATCTCATTTTCATAGATGGATTTCCCCAAGTTCCTATCAAATAATTTATAATTGATGAAGGACAATAAGTGTCGCTCTTGCATTAACAGTGCCCCAATTCCTTTTCTAAATGCATCACATTCCAAGACAAAAGTCTTAGTGAAGTTGGGCATCGCTAGTATTGGGGTAGTGCACATATCATCTTTTAAAGTTCGAAAACCTCATTGAGCCTCCTCATTCCAACCGAAGGAATTATTTTTGTGTAGTGTTACTCAATTCTTAAATTGGAAACACAACCAAGTATACATATAATATAATTGCAGAGAGATAGATGCAAGAGACAAATACGATGAAATATGTGAAATATACTCTTCTATTACGATAATTAGAAAAAATAAATCAATATTCTCTTGCCTCTTAAGGTGAGGTGAGCTTTCATTGAGAAAAACTCCAAATACAACAATACCTGGCAAAACATTACATAGCCTCCTATCTCTTTAAATAGATTCTCAATAGAAAAACCCTAACTACTTGTGGTCCCATCATTAATGGCTACCAACTAGCTAGTGGGCCTTACAAAGTGGACCTTTTTACATTAAATAACTATCCACTACTATATAATGGGCCTTACTCAAAGAGGATGACCACATACACAATTAACTAACTCCCAAGTAGCCTAAAGTAGGGAGGTTAAGATAGGACCATAACATGCCCTCCCCCTTCAAAAGTAGTGTTGTCCTCCAAGTTGGAGATAAGGAAATTGCTACAAAATCATTGTCGGTTCCCATGTGGCATCTCCAGGTTACATATCTTTCTACTAGATTGATTCTTCTCAAACCATGCACTTGCATAATTGGAATTATCTGATAATACCAATAATACTTCTCGCTGAAGTCAAACAAAGTTAACCCTTCTTCATCAAGTTCTAGTAAGTTGGTTTGTACCTTTCACTTTGATCCCACGAGCTTCTTCAAATAAGACACATGAAATACTCACTGAAACTTGAAGTGGGTTGGAAGAGCCAACTTGTAGGTCACTTGTCCAATGTGTTGGATGATCTTATAAATTCCATAGAACTTTGGTGCTAATTCTGGGGTGTTTTGTCTTGGAGTGATGTTTGTTTATAGAGTTGAAGGTGAAGAGACACATGATCCCTTTCTGCAAAAGAATGTTCAAAGAGATGTTGGGTTGCTTGTTGTTTTATTCTATTTTGATCACCAAATTGTCCTTAAGTGTGTGGATAATGGATTCTCTCAGGTGAACTACCTTATCCACTACCTAAAACTTGGAGGTGCCTAGTAAAGAGGAAATCAATAACAAGGGTTTTGGGCCATAGACACCTTCATATGGTGTCATTTTGGTATCTCCATGGTAAGTTGTATTGAACCACCTTTCTGCAAGGGGAATCCATTGTGTCCATTGGTATGGTTTTTTATAAGAAAATCATTACAAATAAGTTTCTAAGAACTTGTTGACCAATTTAATTTGACCATTTGGGCATGCCACGTAACTTAAAAACATGATCCATGAAGGCTTGGGAAATTGAGGATGGGGAAAATGGGTCTGATAAGATACAAAATTGAGCATATTTAGAGAGATGGTTTACTACTACCATGATTATTGATTTTTTACCCACTCCTAGGAGTCCCACTATAGAATCCATAGAGATATCATGTAATGTACCCAATACCCTCTATGTTATGTTGTCGAAATGGGGTTATTCCTGAAACCACAACCTTTTACCAACTTCTTTATCTAGTACTACAATGTGATATACACAATTCCATAATTAAGTTGTAATCAACATTCTTACATATAATTTATGGACAATAATGGTTTTGCAACGAAAATACATTGCCCATAAACAATTATTCTACAACCAATGAGCACATTTAGCCATCTAAGAGCATAAAACATATTATTTATTATATAATGAATAATAAGAAATAGTACGTAGGAAATTTTATGACAACATTCATATACAACTCTTTCGCATACATATAGTTACAATATCTTCATGATTATGGCCCCTTCCCACATACCCACTAGGCCATTAACCCCAAACCAACATGGCTAGAAATTAATATACAAGACAGAGGCAAAGTCAAGCCCTCTGCATTAAAAAAATGTGGCTTTGATAGCGTCCCAATTATGAATATGAATCACTACTAAGAAACTAAGAATTCACTCCCGAGCCCTAATGCCCACTCCCAAACTTCTAGTTTCCATAATGCACACATAATCATCAACACATAACACACCACATGTTGATATTATGGTAGTTGCGGGAGGTATTTACCTCCACGTGTAAACCTGACGAGAATAGAATACTCCGAAAAGCAAGAAGAAACCCTAATGAGTTGGCTACTAACCCTAGCAGACATGTCGATTCAATAGGATAATTTATATTAGGTTATTAGCCTCCAAGAGAAGAAGTCGGCCAGAAGAAATAATGTATACTGAACAGAAAAATACCCAGAATGAGAAGTCGACCCAGATAGTTAGCCAAAATTACTATAAATACAGGAGGCCAGTCTTCATTCTGGCAGGCAGTCTCAGAATTGCAAAGCAGCACTTGTGTGCACTGCAGTGCCCAGTTTTGTGTGCAGGTTTGGAGGAGAGTTGCCATTGCAGCTGCTACAGCTAGCATATCACATTTGGCTTGGACTATCTCTTGGTTAGGGTTTGGACTATCTAATCATCTCTTGTTTGGACTATCCTTGGGGAAAGGTGCGCTACCCTTTGTTTGGCTATCTAGCCTAGGGTTTGCTTCTAGAGTGATTCTCTGTCAAGGTTAGGCTATCTAGCCTAGGGTTTGCTTCTCAGAAAGTGATTCTCCTGTCAAGGCTATATGCTCTGGAGGGTGGCTTCATGGTTGGGTGGGGACAATAGTGATATTGTCAATGGTAAAACAAGCACATCCATTATATTCTAACAGGTTAGGCCCACACCTCCTTCATTCGGCCTAACCACTAGAAGGAAACACAACCATAAGGATATTAAGCTCATCAAAGAACTTCCACTAGGGTTTCTAACAAGAGCAGTCACCAAAGAACTTCCTTTAGGGTTACTAGCGGTGCGCTGTGTAAACTCCTAATCCTCTCAAGAGGAACCTATGAAGGGATTGACCTAATTTTGATACAGATCAGCATGCCTTGTGCCTAGCATCTCCCGGGATACTCTGAAGCCAAGACGCCAAGTTTCTGAGTTTTGTCAAATCTAGGGTTTGACCAAGTCAGCAAATGGCGACTTATTCTATGAAGTCGAGAACAAGCTAGATGGAGCCTCTAACTTATATGGAAGACAAGGATTGACCTCATCCTGCTAAGAATAAAGTGTTGATATCATGAAAGGAAAGATCAGGAAACCAGAGTTCAAGAAGGAAAAGAAGGAACCGCAGAACGTCGCAACTATGGAGAAATTCAAAAGACAGCTGGATTATCAATGCCATGAGTATCATAGTGGACTCTATAAAAGACCACTTTGTTACCCTTGCATCTCCCATCTTGATTCATCGAAGATGTAACATGCCATAACAAATCTCTTCTTAGTCAAAAAACATTAGACAAATAATGAGTCCAAGAATGAGCTCTATGACATGTGAAGATGAATGATGATGACAACATAACATCATACTTTGTGAGAATATCTCGCTTAAGAGATCAACCACAAGCTATTGAAGAGATCATTTCAGAGAAGGAATTGAACATAGTACTCAATGGTCTCCCCCAAGACGCGGGATGCATTTTCCAAACATGAACACAAGGAAGGAGTATCCTAACTTGAAGCACTTTGGACTTGTTGTGTTCAAGAAGAATCAAAGATCAAGGCAAAAGAGAAACCCCCAAAAGAAGTACAACAATCAAGCCTTCACAAATAATATTCAATAATTTCAAGAACAAAAAGGAAGTTTGTCTAAGGAGGAAGTCAAATAAAGAGAAAGATATTTTGGAAGTACAATGCTTTAACTGTCGAAGTATGGTCACTACAAGAATCATTGTCTTGAGCTAAAGAAAGAAAGGAGAAACACTAAGCATTAGCTGTCAAGAAAAGGAACCTACAAAGAAGACTACAAGTAGGATGAAAGATACTTCTTCTTCTGAAGGTAACAATACTCTTCTTATTTCTTGTACATATCTTGTTTTCATAGTCTCTGTACATATCTTTCATATCTATATCTTAGAAGATAATATGTTCCAAGAAGAACTATACCTATGGAAAAACAACAAGATAAAGATTGCTATCATTATACAGCTAGATAATACACATATGAAATACATCAAACAAATCATGTGGAAGCTATTAGAAGATAAGTCGAAAGCATAATCAATCATGAAGAGACTTAGAAGAAGCAAAGATAGAAAGAAGTCAGCAATCAAGAGGAAATTGGAGAAAGACTTATGAGGTTTTGTAGAAGACAATAAGACAGAAGCGTGGACTCTGTTAGACAGAGAGAACCAATTATATATTGCATAAGACAATAAAGATGCAGGTGGAAGCGTGGACTTTGTTAGACAAAGGCAACCAATTATATGCACTCATACATGAAGCAAGGATTAGGAGGGAGCTAATCCTATGATCCATTGAAGATGATGAAGTATATATCCATGGTAGCAGCCATAAAAGACAGTATGTGTTCAGTTCAAACTCAGAAGAATTCTTCTTCGAAGAGAAGCCTTGAAGTATCCTTGGTTGTCCATCCACATCCGTGATACTATAATAAAAGGAAGAAGTGGAATATTTAGGGCATGGAATCTATAAGAAACTCCATGGACCGAAGAGATAAATAAAAAAATTATGAAGAACATGAAGATCCCAAGAAAGAAAGAGAAGCTAGAACAACCAGTCATTGTATCGAGAATCACAAGATTACCAGCCTGATATGAACTCACTAAAAGCAATCAAGCAGAGGAACTGAAAGTCGTGATGAAGAACAATGTATGGAAGAATTATGAATGAAAGCATTGCGAGATATAGAACTAGAGGTTATCCTAGATGGAGGGATAAGACTATGATGATTACTTGCTCCAGTAAACCGACATATCTCTACATGAGTCATTATATCATCTGCAACATCCATGAGTTGGAGTTCTACATTAGATAAATGAAAAGACTATTCTCCAAAACAATTGAGCAAAGAGCGTATGAAGAGCAACCTCAAGACTTTGAAGAATACCAAAAAGAGACCCTTGTATGCAGATGGAAGAAGATAACTTGGTGGAGAACCTCCAGTGCACAGTAGAAGCATGTTGAAGATTTTCTATAACAAAAGATATTGTATCAAGATGATTACTCAGTAGATCAGATCTCATGATGACAGAAGAAGTGCCACATGGATATGTTCCAGTTTTACAACAATGATACACTTTATTGATCAGAGCTACATGAAGCCTTAAGAGAAAACCAGTGTTCCAGACCAAAGTACATTTGAAATCAAGCATTATATTATCCGTGATGAAATCTAGAAAGGCGAAAGTGGTTCTCCAATACATATCTCCATAGATGAGCAGATACGCATACATTTTGGTAAAGCTTCTATCCAAGATGAAAGAGTTTGCGTACTCAAGATGGAGCTTGTGGACATGACTTTCTTATTGAAAAAGGAATAGATGACTCTCAGGTTGGGAGGGAGCCTTGATATGTATTGATTTATGGAAAATCATTTTTCAGTTCAAGAAATTGTCCAAGATGAGCAGCTTCCTTTCCAATTCGGAAAGTGGATTGAGATTTCTGACGAATAGACATTTTCCAGTTCGGAAAATGGTCCAGATTGTTGATGTACCATAGACAATGACTTCCCATTGTGGTTAACATGGGGAGTGTTCTAGGGCAGTCTCTCTTCTTGAGGGTTACTCAAGAAGACTGGCTCGCCTCGTCGAACATCGATTTCTCATTGTGGTTAACATGAGGAATGGTCCGTTTTGGAGATTGGTACAGGACATTCTTTTCCTCTTGTGGTTAACAGGGGAAATGGTACGCACAGTCATTCCTTAGGGTGGATTCATTCTCTCCAGGTTGGACTTTGTTTAGTGCTAGAGGAATGGCCCAGGGTGGGGAATGGTCCAGGCTCAGCAATCAGGGACATGCATTCCTTAGGGAAGATTCATTATCTCCAGGTTACACATTGTTTAGTGTCGGAAGAATGGTCCAAGCTCAGAAATCAGAACAAGTATTCTTCCTTTCTTGAGAAGAATAGCCCAGATAGCTCGTCATTGATGTCTTACTTTTGAGGGTAGATGCTCTTCTGAGATCTCATAGATGTGAGTGGAAGAATGGCCTAGATGATTCAGTTTATATCATAACATTGTTTCTATGCAGGTTGATATCAGATGATTGTTATGAAGATTGTATTACAGTAGATGCATACTACTGTGGTGGATGTGTTCCATTGTTTGATCAAGTACTTGTGTGTTACTTGGTGTGGTAGTGTACCAATGGATTGTAGTTATGTACTACTATGGATAGACACAGTTATGTTCTATTTTGATCCAATTTCCTTTAAGACTATCAACATTATTGGAAATGATTATCAGCTAGATGGATGATCAAAGGACAGAGATTTCCCAGACGGAAAATGGTTCAGAACATTTACTCTTCTAGGACATATGTCCAGATTAGAAGAATTGATCTTCTATCACTCTGTGGTGTGAGTGACTTATACAACATCATGTCTAATTACTCAGATGGAGTATGGTTTCGAGAGATGATATGGCTGATAACACTGATAGTGATGATGGTGCTCATGATCTAGTCATGAGATAGTCTATCCAACTATGTTGATGCTACCGGGTGAATGGTATGTTTGTGGTCAAGACCATTACCTGTAATACCTCCCTAGCTAGGAGGGAGTGTTGATATTATGGTAGCTGCGGGAGGTATTTACCTCCACGTGTAAACCTGATGAGAATATAATACTCTGGAAATCAAGAAGAAACCCTAATGAGTTGGATACTAACCCTAGAAGACATGTTGACTCAAGAGGATAATTTATATTAGGTTATTAGCCTCCAAGAGAAGAATTCGTCCAGAAGAAATAATATATATTGAACAGACAAACACCCAGAATGAGAAGTCGGCCTAGGCAGTTATACAGAATTACTATAAATACAGGAGGCCACTCTTCATTCTGGTAGGCAGTCTCAGAACTACAGAGAAACACTTGTGTGCACTGTAGTGCCCAGTTTTGTGCACAGGTTTGGAGGAGAGTTTCCATTGTCGTTGTTGCAGCTAGCAGATCACGTTTGGATTGGACTATCTCTTGGTTAGGGTTTGGACTATCTGATCAACTCTTGTTGGTGCGCTATCCTTGGGTAAAGGTGTGTTACCCTTTGTTTGGCTATCTAGCCTAGGGTTTTCTTCCGAAGTGATTCTCTGTCAAGGTTAAGGTGCTTAGAGGGTGGCTTCAACCTATGGTTGGGTGACAATAGTGATATTTTCAATGGTAAAATGAGCACATCCATTATATTCTAAGACCACATGCATTAATACAAATCAATAGTTTAACTTTCATTAGATACTTGGGGAAATAGCTCCATGGGAGAGTTTTTCCACCCAGCCATAGGCACTAGCTCAAGTAGGTTTCACCTCCATTCTAGGAAATGAATCAACAAGGAGGAATTTACTGGCTAAGTATATGCCTACCTCACTCAACCCAAACAATTATTAAAGCCATGGAAATCTACCTCATAGCCCATGGTTGTAACAACATTTACAACTATGGGGAACTTATCTTTCAACCCATTAATTATACACAAAGTCACTTTTCCTCTCTTTCCCCTCAGTCTTGCACAACACAAGGAATCATGCCCCTTTCACTACTAAGTAATCTCTTAGGCTATCCCACTTCCATCTAGTGTTGTAATACAATATGGCCAGGAATATATTCAATACTAGAAACCAAGAAATATTAGTTGTATCAACTACAAACACTTACAACCATGTATTTCCTCATACATGCATAATAACTAGGCTTATGGAAACAACATACCTTTAGGCACAATGAAATATTAGCACTATGTTGACGTTGGAAAAATTCCCTTTATCAACAACAGGGGTTACCCCTTATGAGAATTCCCAATTAGACCCCTCACTGTTTGGAATGGGGAACCCATCCAGATCTTGGCGTGAAAACCATTTATGATTTGGGGTTAACCGGTTGTGGCCCGATCCACTCGTGATGATTTATAAGATAAGAAATGAAATGAAACTAATCTAAGATGCATGTGTCTAGACATAACTAAGGGTAACCGTAAAATAAAAACAGAACTAGACGTATTCCTATCAATGGCTCTGCAAATAGTTCACATAGAGTAGAGACAAAAGACAAATAAATAACTGCAAACCCTTAATAGTCTATCATTTAAACAATCACTTACGATCATGTGTTTATAGATTGAGAAAAATATTCCCTAAATAACAGAAATAAGAATGCAACAAAGACACATAAGAATAGTCTATAATGTGAAATACACTCTTACACAACCTCACTTCTAAGTAAAATGCAACAAAATAGTCCATAACAGTGCAACACAAGGATCAAAGTTCTCCATAAAATTGCTTTGCCAAACATGCTTCTCCTCATTAAAAGTTTCAACAATAGTACATGAAAGCTCAAAGAGCCAAAATCCCCTTATTCAGATACAATCCCTCTATTTATTGAAATTCAACTTCATTGTTGGCCTTCCACCTTCCCAACTCTTGACCTTCAGTTTGCAAACTTTTGTCCTTATCCTCTTTAGAATGATGAGGGAATAAAGATAGCATAAATTTTTATAATTTAATATATATCATACATCAAATGCATTTATAGTTCAAATTTGGTTTTTAGTGTTGGTGGTCCATCATGGGTTTTGGCCCTAGTTCACCTCATGTAATGGGATGAATGATCTGGACATTGGGGGATTTCTCTTACTTATATGCTTCTTTTGTTGTTGCTATAGTTGTTGTTTCTTTAGCTGCTAGTGATTTAGCTGTTGTCGCTTCAAATTCTACTGTTTTTGTTAGTGTTGTTGATGATGATGATGCAACTAGTATATCATTTTTTTTTCCTTCACATGCCACATATCCGGATTTTTGAGTATGATATTTTTCCAGCAATGGTACCTGACACCATTCAACACAATATATATGATTTGTCAGAGTACAATCTCGAAACATACTTTAAAACCATGCATTTTAAACTATAGAACTAAAAAAATTAATCGAGTGAGAGTTTTAGATATGCTTCCCTTAGTTCGATTCCCGGTCCCTCTAATTTTGATCGAAATACTGTGTCATTTGAGCTTCTAGGTTGTTGTCAATGTGCCAATGATAAATCTTGAAAATTATGAAAAAAATAATGGGGAATCTCGTGAATCCTGTAATTGTGAATTTGTAGATCTCGATGAGACCTTTCCAACATTATAAGGAACGGACAAAACATGCATCTGAGTCAAAATTTATGGCCAAAAATGATTTATTGTTCGGTGGAAAAAGATGCGTGAGAATCCCCAACACATGGTGTATAAGGAGTGAAAGTGGATTCTCTACTGACATGCCCTGTGTCGGCAAGGATTAAATATCGCATAACTGTGTTTTGGTGATATAAGAATATCTTTTTGTCAGTCTATCAATGGTCATGAAGGATTCATGGCATGTAACCGACATCTGAAGTGGTCAAGTGTGTTTAACCCTAGTGTAAGAATTTTATTTAAGCGGTTTAGTTTTTGAGGAGGGGTTTTAATAAAATAATAAAACAATTTTCAAAGAAAGGGCATGGTGTTATGCCTCCCCATTTACCTTACCTTCATTACCTTTATTGAATGTGAAGAGAGGAGATGGGTCGAATGACCATGGGTCCCCCTCCCTCCTTACCTACAACATCACGTGCATTATATTAAACCATTGTTTAAACCCATTTACTTCAAAAGTCATACGCATATGCATTTTACTGTTGTTATGAGATAAGGGAGAGTAATAAGCAACCTATTACGCATTATTCAATGATCTGACAAGTGGTATATACATTGTCGAATCACCTTGATATATATGGCAGGGCATATCTGATAGTGTATATACCACCTACCACATCATTGAATGTTGCGTGACATGATGTATATTACTCGCCTGATATAAGGTAGTTGACACTCAATCTGTATTTGAATATCAATTTCTTGGCACTTGATACATGTTTCAATGCCAATATGTCAACACTCGATCCATGTTTCAATGCCGATACAAAGTATTTGAGAGGGTTGTATGGTTTAAGATATGTTTTATTTCAAAACAAATGTTATATAATGAACAAAATCTATGGTGGGGTTGTGGAGTGTTAAGGGTTGAGGATCACATTCTCGTGAACATATGCCCCCACCATATAAAACATTACCCATTCATTAATTAAAACTCTTTCCCTCCTTTTAACCTTTTTCTAATTAAACCTTGTTTAAAGTTTATTAAATTTAAACTATTCTAAATTTAAATAATTTTTTATTTCAAAGCAAGTTTTTTTGGTTTAATATAACTTTGCATTGGCATGAACCAAAAAATTATAATCGATGATGTTGTTAAAGGGGATTTTGACATAACTTAGCATAAATTCAAAAGTTCATATCTTGCTTATACGATGTCCAATTGGGGTGTCATTCTTTTGTGATGCAGAGAGAAGAGGGAGATGTTTCCAATGAGATAATTTACCACTTCATTTAATCATTTCTGCGATGTCATGATTTACGAGGTTGGCTTCGAGGGAAATTCTTGGCGATCATTCTGGCACTTCTGGGCCTCATATTTCAATTCCATCAGTGGCATTGGAATCGTAATCCCACAAAACATATAGTTAGCTTATTTTAGGGTATGAAAATACACTTTGATCATTACCCAAAATTGCGAGCAAAGGAGTTTTTTAGTCAAAACGTTTGGGGCCCGTTCTCTCTATTGCTTCGTCTGAATTCAATTATGTCAATTCCTCTGACATTTTTGTTATATAGGATCTAAATCCATCCATTGGGACTGAGGCCATCTATCAATGGTTGAGAAACAATATTTCGTGAAAACAACCAACCGACGTTTGGAGAACTTGACACTGAGTATGCGACATGAGTACTAATATTTCTCTGAGATCCAGTTCAGAGCCAACCAATGTCTTTTAGATTCTACAATTAACTCACCTGACATCAAATGATACTTTCATGATCTAGGTTAGTCATTGAATCAAGAGGCAAAAAATATACATGCTGTTATGGTATGCATAATGAAAGTTGATAGCGACACAAAATGACTTTCTAAGATTACTATAATACTCAATTACGACTGTGACATGACATCAATCAAAATCAACAGGTAATCAACATGAGTCATCCAATCAGAACGGAAATGCTTAATCATTGATAATTGAAAGAACCTGACTAATGGGTGTAGTGAAACAGATATGAGTTGGAAGAATTTGGGAGAGGATTCAAAAGGAAAGTGTCTCTCCGACATGGTCTATGTCGGAAATAAAACAAGAACACTACCAATATGCCCCATGTTGGCGAGGGATGGACATATTCCGCTAATGTATCGATGGAAGAAGAGGAAATTTGCATCGATAAGCACTGTGTATCGATGAGGATAGAATATGCTTGTTGTTACATCATGTATCGGTGAAGATAGAGTATGATTGTCGATACACCATACAACGATGAGAAATAAATATCCACCGTCGATGTGATAGCGGTCGAAAGTTGATTAGCCTTTGGCTTATCATCACACAAATGAGAATTGTCTTCCGTTGTATTTGCGTCGGGAAGGGGATTTACTTCCATTAGACTCAAAGGTAATAAAGAAGACCGAAAATGTCTAAGTGTTTGGAAGCCTCAAGTGCATCAACGGGAAAAAAGAGATGTTGTCAATATAGGTTGTATTAGTGGAGATAGAGGATGCTCGCCGATACACTATGTATCGATGGGTGAGAAGTAGACTCAAGATTTCTCCACTTGGTCAAGTCTAGAGGGTGGAAGAGAACATTTGAAACTTGTTATGCTTTGACCAAATAGAATTATCCATTGGATAAAGAATGATTTTTTTTCTGAAAGAGGCCTGGTTGTTTGAGCTTAAAAATGATTGGATTATGATTATTATGCACATATTTTTATTTTACACAATGCAGGTTAGGTTTCAAATGATGTGATTTCTTTCCAAGAAACTTAGCAACACTGCACCTGTAAGCATAGAAGTAAAACCTCTTCTGACCAACTAACGATAGCATTCTACGAAAGGAAAAAAACCTAAAATTTATTCTTCAAATCAAATTCAGAAACAAGTGAAATATACTAAATTTGAAAGGAAATCTAGGCTACTTTATTCAAAGGAAATAGTGGAATGGAGTCTAAGATAAAATCTAAAGAAAACATAACAGAAATTAAGAAATACAATGACTAAACTAATCTACTCCTATTCTAAACTACATTGATTTTACAGGTATTAGGTGTAGTTGTAAAACCAGTGCAACCATTGAAGGAACTCCAGTCCTACAAAAAAATATTAGTCAAACATTAGCACCCAGAACTGGAATACCTTGTCATGAAAAATTGAAATAATTAAAGCATTCAAACCTCTATTCACAAAGAGCATGATATGACATCTACCATTCAATGGATATTTTTTCAAAAATGATTCCTCCAACCAAGATTCCATCCTATTGCAACATCCCCAATTTTAATTCCCTTAAATTATAATGTAATTGTATAAATGTGAATTAGGCTGGTTAGCCGACATGATTGGGGTAAAGAGATCATATCGATTAATATGGTTGAGGGCCAAACTATGTATTATTTGCATTGAAATGATTAATAAAAGTAGTAATTGCTGGTTGCGATATGGGAGGAATGAAAACAATGGGGGGGCTATGATTCCACAAGAGAGAGGGGTCCAAGGGGGATTTAATTAATGGGTATTAATCCAACCCACTCTCCTATTTTTATTTTTTTTGTTGTAAATCTTCTATTTTTTTGTTGAGTGTTCCCAAAGACAACAATTTATTTCATGTAAGAGGGTGGGTGTGAGGAGTGACATCACATAGTTATTGGGGAGAATGCGGATAAAGTACAATCAACATTGGGTAGAGTGAGAAATTAACTAGCTCAGGGAAAAGGAAATTTGTATGGCCAAGGAGGGTAGTTTTTTCATGCAGATTTTGAGTAGCAAAAAGAAGAGTTGAGTGCTAGGAAGAGCACCATCCATGATATGCTTGAGGGTAGCCTTTGTTTGGCTGTGTATTATGCTGGAAATGGGGCCTATGTGTCTGTAAAAAAGGTCGCAAGCTTGTAGTGTGTTTTCCTGTTCAGGAAATGGCTCAAGAGGCCTGTGAATGCTGCTATGAGCACTCCTGAAGTAGCTGAGAGTTCCTGAAGTCCCTAACTAAGAGATTACTAGCCAACCAAGTGCATTGTAATCCCTGATAAATGAATTGTACATCCTGAGGGACTATGAGCAGTGAAGGGGGTACATTCCTTTCATCTTGCAGGTTGCAGGGAAGAGAGAGCTGGTGGATTGGAAATGCTATAGGATTTGAACCTGGGTTTTGGGTTGCTGAGTGTGAGGAACAGAAAGCCATCTTTCCATATATCCTTTTGGAATCATATCATCATCTCAGAGGTATCCTTTTGTTGAGAGAAAATGAACAACAACGCCTATGGATGGGAGGTTTATCCTTCATATGCAACGAGTTGGTTACTTTATTAACATATAAGTATTATGTTGTTTTTATTATGAATATTCCAATGTGTAAATGAATATTTGAATGTTGCGTGTCTTCATTGGTTAATTGAATGGTAGTATTCATGTCTTAATATTTGTTGTTAGATGCATGTTATTATGGGTCAACTACCACTTGGTTTATTTTATATGTGTGGGGGCGTTTTCAAAGAACATATTTATAAGGACAAGTTGTTTTCTGTAGTGACGGGACTTAGCTTGGGTCCTAGGTATGTTACATTATGGTATCAAAGTGACATGTTCAAACACTAAGCATGTATGGGCCAAACTTAGCACACATAAGTTAAAATTTCAGATTTAAATGCTCATAGAATGTTTGCAATGTGGTTGTCATATTTTTCCAAGAAAAAGTGTGAGGAAGTTGCCTCTAATTTTGGTGAATTCGAGTTCAGGGGTTAAATCCCAAATTTTAATCTCTAAATTTTCATGTGTTGGGCTTGTAATTGGTTGAATTCTAGAAATTATAGTGTAGCCATGAAGAATTGGGAAAAATTGGGAAAAAACCCCAATTTTTGTAGCGAATTGGTTGAGAATTTGACATAAGAGTGTCGAAGTTTGGGTGCAGATATCGATTCGATATGCAGCAGACCTAAATTGGCCACTAGCAAGCTTAATTTCGGGTTCCATGACAACCTTGGTAAAAATTTTGAAATTATGCAAATATGGAAAAATATGAAATTTGGGAAAATTTGGGTATTTTGTCGTACATGACATGGAGGCCACATGGCAGTGAAGTGGTGGTAATGTGGAAGATGTGAAATGGACTGCCATGGTGGTAGTTGGTGTCAAAGTGGCAAGTGATGTGGGAGCCATAAGAAACAACGATATAGCCAACACCATAAACCATTTCTGCATGGGAGCGAAGTGGTTTTGTCCCAAGGCCTTTAGCCATGCGACACCATTAATATAGTGCCATGTAGCACGAGGAAACCACTATCACACCCCAAAAGTCTATTAAAACTTGTGCATGTTTGGGATGTGATATGGCCTTTCCATCCTTGATTTTTCCAAATCTCAACCGTCAAATTTGGGAGACATGAAAGTTCGTGTGCGCCAAGGTAAAGGTGTGGGATGGGACCCTACCATCCCTGCTGCCAATGGCGGGGAACCACGTGGAATTTGACAGTTAGGGTGGGACCCTTGTCCCATCCAAGGTCAAATGTGTGTCAGTTGGGCAGGTGGGTCCCGTAAAATATTAATATTTTATCAATGTTTAAGGTTAGTATAAAAAGGAAAGAGGAGAGAGTTAAGAGAAGGAAGATGATGGAAGTTGACGGGGCAAGGCTAGGTAGGCCAAGAGGGTGACAAGACATCACCTCAGGGTGCCACGTGGACCCATAATGCCACATCAGTAGCAATGTCAACAAAGATTCCACGTAGGAAAAATTGTCCATAACTAGAGAAGATCAGTTCAGATTGAGACAAAACTTATGGATTGTTTCCATAGTGAGGATATCTACAAAGGTGCCGAAGAGACCCATTTCCCATTTTTGCTTGGAATTGTCAGAAATTACAAAATAATGGTTTTTAAAGAGCTAGGTCTAAATCATTGGCATAGATGCAAATTGATATGAAATTATTGGAGAGATTCCAAAAAGAAGACATAAAAATAATCTAGGAAGGAATTGAATAAATCCAAAGAGGTTTGGAATGGGGATGCTAAAACAAGAAAAAATGGACTATTCTGAGCCACTTTTTAGGGATTTTGGGATTTTCAGAGGAGGAAAACGACCCCTAGATGGTAAAACTGGAAAAAAATATGTATTCAATATTTTCATACTCACTGATCTAGACAAATTTATTTTAGTGAAATTTTTCTAGAAGTGCACAGTGTGGGAGATAGCCTGTTTGGCTAAAAATTGTAAGTCTAGAAAAAGGGGTGAAAAATGACCAAGTTTTCAATCCCATATTGTTGTAGTTTTTTACTGGAGCATCCAATTGACAATATGAGAGTTGTTGTGAGTTTCATTTCATCATTACTATCTATGTCTCATATAAAAGTTTCTTTGGTTCCTGACATATTTACTTCTACAAATGACATAAGTTGTTGTCTGAGATTAATTGCACCAGAATGAAGTGCACAAAAAGAGTAAATTAGCAATATTCATATGACTATAAATTTATGCTCAAAGATCATATTTGGGAAAGAAAGTAGTCATTGGAAATATATTGGAAATAAGAATCCAGATATCCAACTGAATTTGTGAATTGAGTATTTAAATTCACAAGAGATCAGAAGGAAGATGACTAATGAACTTAAAGGGAAAAATGGTGCATATGTTTCCAGAATTGTAAATTATAGTTTCTAGCAAACAAATGTTGTTGTATGCACATTGATCAGAAGCTTAAGGTTATATATGGATCATGGAATGTTCATAATTAGGTCTCTCTATATATGTGGAATATGCAAGAGAAATATACATATATGAGGAAAAGGCAGGGACAATTATTTAGAAAATGAGATGATAAAGGACCTATAGCCTCAATGGAGGAGAATTTTACAGGAATAAATGAGATTACACAACATATCCAGATCATAATTGAGGAGAAAATATGAAAATGAAAAGAGATCCTAGAGGGATGAGGAATAAGGCAGGGGCATATTTTCAAAATATGCATTGGTTTCTTTAAGAAGTTGCAAGAATAAGACTTTTGGGTTCAATAAGAAATATGGAAACCTCCAATGAAATTTTAAGGTGGGAAAATAATGCTAGATTAAGGACGTGCATATCAAATGGGGATGTTGAGTGAGAGAGAGAGACCATCCACAATTTATTATTGTAATACCCATGTTTCCCCCAACTTGTAAATATAACTATAACCTGCTAAAATACTATGGGCAGACTGAAAATGTGTCGATGTTGGAATTGATGAACCTTTTTGTTAAAAAAGGTAATGTATGTATTTTTGTTACTAAATAAAAATGGAAAGTGTTGCATAACTGTTGAATGGGTTTGCCAAGGT
>SNQJ01S0163127.1:19859-54679 GCA_010110895.2 Picea sitchensis | reverse complement strand
AAGTTTTGTTTTTACTGTAAAGTGAAATTCTAAATAAAAAAAATACTTTTATATGTCGGAAGTTGAATAACTTGTGAAAATACAGTTTTTTTTGTCATAAAACAAGCAAAAGTGTAACCCACCTTCATGATTTCACCCATGTTGTGGTTAAAAATGGTAAAAAATGTCCAATATTGATTCACCCACCCTCCCAGTATTGGTGAATATTCCAACAATTGGTATCAGAGCGAGGTTCCTTCAGAAATAGTCTAATCACTAGAAGGTAGATCACGGAGTGCAACAAGAATGGAACACCAGTATTTGATGGTCAAAACTATGCCTTTTGGAGCAGAAGGATGAAAACGTTTCTGCAAGCATAGGGATTTGTTGTATGACAATAAGTAGTAGACAGATACAAGGCACCTACCACTCCCCCAACAAATAAAGATGGAAAGAAACTTTGTGAAAACAATTTGAAGGTTGCAAATGTTATTTTGAATGGCATGGTTGATTCAATATATGTCAAGGTTATGCATTGTGATTTTGCAAAGGATATTTGGGACAAACTTCAAAATGTTTATGAAGGATATGTCAAAGTCAAAGGGGCCAAGCTTCAAACTTATAGAGGTCAATTTTAACAATTAGAAATGAAGGAAGATGAAGATATTACAACTTATTTTATGCGAGTTGACGAAATAGTGAACACTATGAAAGGATTGAGAGAAGAAAATAAAGGTTCAGTGATTGTTCAAAAGGTACCAAGGTCTCTTCCAATGAGATTTGATCCTAAAATTTCATCCCTAGAAGAAAGAGTAGATCTTGCTACATTGAGCATGGACGAGCTACATGGAATACTTATAGCTTACAAAATGAGAACAGAACAAGATAATCCATCCAGGAAGGAAACAACTTTCAAAGCATCCAATAAAACAAGAAAGAACAAGCAAAAATCAAAGTCAAGATCTTGTTGCAACGATGATTCAGATGAAGACGAAGAAATAACCAATTTTGTGAGGAGATTGAAGAAAGGAACCGACAAGTACAAAGATAAGCTTCCCTTAAAGTGCTTTAATTGTGGTAAAATTGGTCATTTTTCTGCTAAATGTCCTTATGCTAAGAATTCAGATAGCGATGAAGAAGAAATTCCCAAGAAAGAAAAGAAATATAAAAAAGGAAACAAGAAAGAAAATAAAAGAAAAGTATTTAAGAAAAGCCTATACTCAAAAGAAGACAATTCCTCCTCTGATGAGGATAGTGATAGTGACAGTGACTCAGAAAGAGTGCTCTTCGTGGTAATGGAAATGCAAAAAGGAACCTTTGAAAATGATAAAGAAGGCGAAGTGGATCTTGAGGTAGAACTTATCGGTGCTTTAAGTGATATAAAAAGTGAAAGGAAGAAAAACAAGTCCCTTAAGGAAGAATTGATCAAACTAAAGGAGGGTTCTCAAAACCCTAACAAAAATTATGAAGAAGTCCAACAAATTATCATAAATTAAAAAGTCCAGCTAGAAGAATCCAAAGTAATTGAAGAAACACTCAAAATCAATTGGAAGAAAAGCATAAAATAAACAAGTCTTTGGAAGTTGAAATAGTATCACTAAGAAAGGAACTTCAGAAGAAGGATGTCCGACAAAACTTCGGTAACAAAACCAAAATATTGAATGAAATCATCAATAGTCAAAGGCCATGTGATAACAAGTCTGGACTAGGATACAAGCAAACTCATATTGAGAAGGGTTCAAGCTCCACAACAACAAAAAGAGAAGCATAACAAAAGAGTTATGCATAAGTCATCAGAGGGTCCATCAAAAGGGAAGAATGAAAGTTTACAAAAGAAAATATTCAGATAATGGAGAACATTCAAGAAGATTATCATCCGATCAAAGGAACGTGGAATCAATAATCATCAATGGAAATGAATGAATGAAGAAGATGTGTATCTCCAAGAATAATTTCTACCTACACGCATCAAATAAGCTTCAATCATTGTGAAGGAAACAACAAAGAGAAGATTGAGATCATCTAAGGCACAAATTCAAAAGGATCGCATCTCAAAGAGGATCACTTGTTTCCAGGTATCAAATTTTATTTCCCGATTATTGTTTTACTTGTAATAACTTTGGACATAAAGTTGTAGATTGCAGAGTGTATGTAAAAAAATGTTCAAGCGAGAAATGTTTATGTAGCCCCCTACAATATTGAATGTTACAAATGCCAGAACTATGGACACATATCTCATGACTGTAGAAGCATGATGAAGCCTTCCATGAAGGAAAACATTGATATCGGGTATAAGAAGGTTTGGAGAAGAAAACAAAAACAACAAGAGCAGGTGAATGAAGAACTCCCAGAGATCATACTCATAGAATTTGCATATGTGCGAGATCATGATGAATCTACATGTAAAGAGGAAGATGTTAAGATTCAAAAGGATGATCCTACAACAGAGTATCCTTATATATTGTTCTAAGCAATCTGGCTTGGAGACTCCCAATAATGTGAATATTGAAGAGGGAGTGTCTAAGCAACAACTATTACAGATTGGAGAACTATCTTTCGAACAGTCTTAAGTGGTTGCAGATTTTGGGAAGGTAGATTATGAATGGTTTGATGGCAAAGGTACATAATGTCTCATGACAAATTGGTTGATTAAGGAGCAATTTTCAGAACACATCCCCATGTAGGTATGAAGAGGTCAGCTCACAGTTATGAGGAATATCATTTTCACACTTTTGAGGAAAAGATTCATGATCATATAGAGGATTCCAATCATGTATTCAAGTAGGGATATATTCATTACAGATTCGAGAATGTGTTCTTGTTGCAAACTTGTAGAGTTTGATTTGAAGATAGAGCAGACTAATGGACATATTTGATTCAGCTTGAGAAACAAGAATATGTGGTGATTAGTTGTAGATGTAACATCATGTTGACGAGCGGAATTGATTGTCCATCAACTGGAAGAGAGAGTCTGGTCCGAGGTTGTCTAAATAACCCAAGCCGTTTGGTGTAACTCATTCTGACGGGTTTAATGGCTTCGTTAGCCAATCTAAGAATCCTAAAAGAAACAAATAAAAGAGAGAAATAACTAACTAATTACTAAACACTATATATATGTACATATGCTCTAATGTAACTGTAGTAGTTGTACTTGTTGCAGACTTGTAGAGTTTTGATTTGAAGATAGAGCAGAACCTAATGAACATATTTGATCCAGCTTGAGAAACAAGAATATGTGGTGATTAGCTGTAGATGTAAATACATCATGTTGATTTGAGCGAATTGATTGTCCATCAACAACTGGAAGAGAGAGTCTGGTCCGAGGTAGTCTAAATAACCCAAATGGCTTGGTGTAACTCCATTCTGATGGGTTTAGTGGTTCTGTTAGCCAATCTAAGAATCCTAAAGAACAAATAAAAGAGAGAAATAACTAACTAATTACTAAACACTATATATATGTACATATGCTCCAATGTAACTGTAGTAGTTATATTTGAGCAGAAGATATATGGGGTCCATTTATTTACATGATTTATAAGATGCAAGTTTTAATCGAAAACTTATGAATCAATAATGGAAAAAATGATTACTTAGGAAGCAGATAAAGAAAGCACATAAAAATATTTTTATTGCTTTTTCTTTATAAATTTGGTAAAGAATCTTGCAAAAGTTAATGAAACATGAACATGTGGATAGTCAAAGTTGAACCATACATTCATTATTTCATCCATAAACAACTTAACTAAATAACACACATAATAACCTGTCGCTAATCAAAGAAACCAGTATTTATCCTTTTGTGTTGTATGAGCTCCTGCATGTACTGCTGTTAAGGGAAACCATAACAGAACAATACTTTCATAATTTCCAGAATACATTTAAAAAAGTATTTGATATTGGAGTAAATTTATAACAATATAAGACAATTAATTAAAATCGTGATCTTGGGTGATAATCACTATTTAAGAACGAAAGAAAACTCAATACTCATAATTGAGTTTTGATATTATTCATCATTTAACATTAGAAATAAACTCCATAATAATCAAAATGATTTATTGATCACACATAAAAAATGGAATAAGAAAATATGGCAGCTATATACATTTAACAGTATGAAAACACCATATGATTGATGAGCTAAAGCTAAAATCAACTAAGTTATAACATTTTCATAATATAACAATAATGAAAGAATGAAATGGAATAAGTATTATACAAGTCTAAAGCCAAAGATGAATAACTTTCCCATATTCTTTCTCAAAAACACATATTTTGCCCATATTGTGGTCCTGAATTCTACTTTGGATAATAAACCTCCTTTAAAGATTGAAAATTCATGATAGAATAATAATACTAATCATGTATTGAGCTAAAAGACTCAAAAGCTGCCATTTTAAATCAATGCATAATCAATTATTGGAAGAATATGAATACATTATATGAAAATAAAACCACGGCTTGGCATATAGACAAAAAGCCATTAAGCAACCTGGAATTCCATTCTTTCTTAAAAAAATACTCGTCCATTCTCCTAAAGCTTCCAACCATCCATTACACCATTTGAAAAAAAATAAAGCTTCATGTGTTAATAATATACAACAAAGGAGGATTTTAATCCTTTCTCTCCAATTCTTCCATCCCTTGGCTCTGATCTTTTCATATATTTATAAATGAATGAACAATCTAAGCGTCACTAATAATTTTCTCCACATGAAATTTGCCTCATAAAAAGAAATCAATATCTCTCAAATCATACATCTTGTCAGAAAATCTCTTAACTGGTACTGCAATGGGTCCATCAGTCTCCGGTTTTCAACCGCTTTTCCACCTCACTGCCTATCGCGAATCGGGCCGGCAGTAAATCGCCTATCCGATCTTGACGATTTCAAATTTTATCCGTTGTTGTCTATAAAATTATTGTGTATCCAAATTATTTTGGATCACCATCTGAACGTGATTTGATAAAAATCCAAGCCATGATCAGATTCAGATCAAAATATCGATAATAGAAACCCGCGGAAACAAAAAGAAACCTAAATTAATAACCTTAAAAATTGTGAATAAACAAAATCTAGAAAAATAAAAATGAATTTAAAACTAACTATAACTTATAAACCAACATTATTTATAATTTGTTTTCAAATATGATCTAGAAGCTTCAAGTTAATGGAGAAAAATATTAATTTTAATCTTTTACAAAATCAAACAAAATGATAAATAATTATTTGATTATTATTATTTTGAAATGAGATGCAAATGAAAAGAATTTAATTAATTAACATCACCAAATGATTTCCCATGAAAAATGAGAAACCAACTAAGATATATTATTTGATGAAGTATTGAACACATTATTCAAAATAATCAAACTTGCTATCGGGCAAAAAGAAAGAATACATAATTATAATTTAAACTAAAGTAAACATTTGATAAAAATTAACGCTTTGTTTAAATTGAAATTTTATGCCCGCTTCTAACTTTTGACATATACTCAAATAATGAATGTCCCATCTTAAGGAATGTCCAAGTTTGTCCTAAAGAAAGCCATGAATGGAACTATTTTGAAAAAGGTTGATTCAGAGCTCCATTATAATTATCAAGATTCTAATAGAGACCCTTTAAATTTTGTAAAAAATATAGGATATTAGCCCAACAAATGGCTTTTACATTTATCATTTATCTCCGATCCGGGTAATATTTCATCTTAGGGAAGAAAATAACAAGATTTGAAAAGGATTTAAGCTCCCTCAAATCAATTCACTCGAGACCATATAGTATTAGGATCGGCTCAATGTTATTACTAAACAATAGAATTTTCTTTGCGAGGGATTATAACCCTAAATAATGTCTTAATCAAAGAGTCACGATCTTTATAAAATAACTTCAATACCATATCGTAGTTTCACGCCAAAGATGCCCATAATTCTATGTGGATGTCATTTAACCCACCAAATGTTTTAATCCCATCCAATAGTTGTATCATCCACATGATGTATACTCCACAAAGTTAATCTAAAACATATTACCTGCTACCCTCCTCGACCATTATCAAGCTTCATCGCCAAAGAGGCCTATTCAAAGACTCGACGGTTGTCTTGGTATCATGTGTGCATTTACTCACAATGAGAGTTCGCTCAATACCCCCACCTGCTTCATAACACACCTTACTAATAAGTGCTTCAACCCTCTTATGCCACTTTTAAATAATAATACAATTATAGATTTCTTGATGACAAAGAGAGTGGTGTGACACTGGAGGTTAATTGCAATACAGTGAGAATAGTTGACTATGTAATTTATTTGCTTTCAAAGTTGAAGTTTTATCATGGTTTATATTCTTGGATTTTAAGAAATCATCTAGAGAATGGAAATAATTCTAAAAGTGGCCTTTTAAGAATATGGACTTTGCTGTGTAAAATAGTTTAAAGATCTTTGTAATTCTCAAAGATTTAAACTACATCTCCGGTGTAATACTCTGAGAAAGACAATTTGAGGACAAAATGAAAGTGACAATTGACTTAAAATCAATTGTCCGAAAGTTATATCTTAATATCGGGACCTCTTTTGAACTATTTCAATTCATGAAAAACACAAGTCTTAAAATAAATGCTTCCTACGACAATAATTCATTGATCGTAAAATATATTGACTAAAAAAGAAAGATAAGAAGAAAAATTCATTCAAAAAATAATCAAAGAAAACAAAGCACACAAACAAAACCAAATCAAATTTATTAATGGGATTCAAAATTAGAAGTACACAAAATCAAACAACAAAAGAAAAACTTTTAGGAAATGATTTTGGCCAAAGATAAACTTCATGTTTTGCATCCACTATCATCTCACTCAGAAATAAAGGAAGAACTAAATCATATAAAATATCATGTACCAACAAGTTCTTTTCTTTTTAAGATAGTGATGCATAAGATGTTACTTTGACCAAGCATTATTATTAAAAAATAAAGAGACTAAAAATAGAAAAACTCTTATTAAGATGAGTGCAAAATTCTACTGTGGCAATTGGGGTCAGGTTTGAATTGATAGCTTAAATTTATTTATCTCTTTATTTTCCATTTAAAAAATTTTCATGATGATATTACATTTTCAAAAGAAATATTCAATGAAAATAGAGAGAAAAAGATTTAAAGTGGACTTCCCGACAACATTCATATTATGGTTCTCTCGTGCCCGGCCAGGAAACATAACTAGATTATTACACAAAGAAATATTGATAAATAAAACTAAAGGAAAACCTACTCCTAAAACCTACTCTAACTACTAACAACAAAAAATACTATGAAGTCATGCTTCCAATGTAGCCATCGGCATAACTCTAATCCTGCAATGGAAACAACAAATCAACATATCTAAAAATAACAAAAATATATCATACTTAACTTTATCATCATCATTTAAAACAAAGCAAGCATGACCTTTACCATTCTTTTGAAACTTCTTGATTTATGAATCCTCCAACCATTTTGCAGGTAATATGTTCATATATGAGTCATAATGGCATGTAAGAGTGTAAGTGAGTTTGGAAAACTTATCAATATTATGGGGACTTGACATAACCATCAACCAATGCCGAAATGCCCCATCCTCGTGACAACTCTCTAAGTGTTCAATAATTTCACACCTGAGGATCTAGTAATCACGCGATGCTTACTTCCTAGATATTTAGGTAGAAACAAAGCAAGCATAACTTTTATCTTTATTATTATGAAGATTTTAGATACTCTTAATCTTCAAGCCATTCAGATCATGTCATAACAATTAGATGCAACCATGACTTTGATGAAATGGATATATCAATGGGGAACACATCATAAGAGGATTCATGATATCAGTTAGATTATTGGTTTGATGCTTCCTTTGATGAAATTCGATCGCTTCAAAATGTGAAGCATAAACATTAAAATTCCTTGAACTTGATCAAAGAGACCTATCATGCATCGTAGAATATCTGATCCTCCATATGATGAGTGCAATGTCTTTTCAATCAATAAATTGTAAAATCATCTTGCAACATGTCACTTTTCCATGCGAGTGACGAAAGTGAAAATGAGCGTCAAATCTGACTTCATATATGTTATGTTTGGAATTAGTTTCACCAAATTTTGGCATATCGAAAAGATTGGATTGTGGTGGCAAGAGTAAGATATCGGCAAAGTATTAAATCCAATTTAATCTAAGCTAGAAGAGATCGATATAAAGAGTAAAATGAAATGTAAGCACGTGAAAAGAATATCTTGAGTTATGATATTTAACAATGGTATTCTCAAAAAAATATCTTCTTCATTTTCCTTAAAACTTTCACTCGCTTTTGGTGATAAATTCCTTCAACATAATATGATCATCTAAATTTGCCTCTTTTATGATAGATAATTCAAAACTTACTTGAAAACATTTGATCTTTCATGTTGATAATGTATGATTTGTAGATGAGGGTTTAAGGTTACTTCTTCCAATTGCAGATCTCGCGATTCTAATCAGTTTCATTGAATGTTAGAATGCTTAAGATCATTTTCATCACCTAAGTCTTCTTTCAATAACCAAATTTAAATACTGATTAGAGCAAGAGTTAGGAGAACGAGGGCATTCACTCGACCCAACATCTAATCTTCTTCCATGATGGTCGAAGACTGAAAATACAATGACTCAGAGGAAAACCAATTTGATTGTGGAAGAACATTTTCAATAGATTTTACCTCCTTTTCTTGTTCAACATTATCGGATGGATCTTCCTATACTGCGGAATACTAATTTTCTTGCAATGGAGGATAGTATTTATAACGCTTCATTCGCGATTGAATATGATTGAATGGAAGGGACACAAGCATCATAGAAGAGATTTAATACAAATGACATGTCATTAAGATTAAATTTACAAAGAATATGATGGATTCTTGTCGAAAAGCCTTTTGAATATGAATTGCCATTGATTAGCAAAGTCCGAAATTTCACATTAATTGATTGTAATCATAGATTTCAAAGCATCTAAAAATTCATCTACAAATCAAACCAATAAAAAAATATATGTCGGAAAGACCATACCAATGTTTAATCCTCACCCTAAAAGTAAAAGCCAAATAACTCAAGATAAAACTTTTTAAATCGGGAAATGCTCATGTTTGATGCATTTGCACTAAAACTTATTAAGGTGGTCTTTAGCGTGATACATCCCCCTTACCATCAAAAGTGAGTTTGGAAGATGGTGAGATCAAGCCTCTACTGGGAACATCGTAAATGAAGTGGAAAGCATGTTCCAACACAAAGGATTTGGGAGCCATGAAATTAATAAATTCAAACAAAGACTCCCTACAAGGCTAGCTTGTCATTTAGCCTCCTTCTAAAGTTAATTGTATTTGTTGATGGGCTTAAATTGGATCATTCATCAACCTGAAGAGCTTTCAGTCCATCTTCAGGTTGTCTAAATAACTCCGTCGCTTGGTGTAACTCAAGCCTGACGGGTTTAATGGTTCAAGAAATAATCTAAGAATCCTAAAAAGAAAACAAATAAAAGAAAGAAATAACTAACTAATTACTAAACACTATATATATGTACATATGCCCTAATGTAACTGTAGTAGTTGTAATTTAAGGTATATAAGTCTCATTTTATTTACATATTGATTTACAAGATGCAAGTTTTAATCAAACTTATGAAAAATCACTTGAAAAATGATTGCTTCTAGGACGCAGATAAAGAAAGCTAGCCATAAAAATATTTATTGTTTTCTCTTTTATAAATCTAAAGAATCTTGCAAAAAGTTAATGAAACATGAACATGTGGATAACAAATTTGAACCATACATTCACTATTTCATTCATAAACAACTTAACTAAATAACACACATAATAACCTGTAGTTGATCAACAAAACTAAGTTTATCTTTATGTGTTGTGTGAGCTCCTGCATGTATTGTTGCTAAGGGAAACCTATAACAAAACAATTCTAGAACTTCCATAATACATTATCCAAAAGAAGCATTTGGTGATATTGGAGTAAAACTATCAACAACAGGAAGACAACTAATTAAAAATCAGGTGGATCTAAGATAATCAATATTTAAGAACTAAAGAAAACTCACTCTTGCATTGATATATTCCATCATTTAACATTAGAAATAACCATAATAATCAAATGATCAATCAATCATTTGATTATTGATCACACATAAAAAAATGAATAAGAAATTATAGTAGCATATAACATATTTAACAGTATGAAAACACCATAAGATTGACAAGCTAAAGCTAAAATCAACTGTTATAACATTTTCATAATATAAATAAATAATGCAAACGAATGAAATGGAATAAGTATCACACATGTCTAAAGCCAAAGATAAATTACTTTCACATATTCTTTCTCAAAATCACATGCCCATATTGTGGTCCTAGAAGAATTGTTTGATAATAAACTCTTAAAGATTGGAAAATTACTATATAAATAATAATAATTAATCATTTATTGATAAAAAAGACTAAAGCCATTTAAATCAATGCATAATCAATTATTGAAAGAATATGAATATATTATATGAAATAAAACCATTTTACTCAAAAGACAAAAGCCATTAAGCAACAACTGAATTCCATATTCTTCTTTGAAAATACTCGGTCATTCTCCCAAAGTTTCCACCATCCATTACTCCATTTGAAAAGAAATAAAAAGTTTACAAAAGAAATAATATACAAAAGAGAAGGATTAAAATACTCCTCTCCAATTCTTCCATCCCTTTGGCTCTAATCTTTCTCATACATTTATAAAAATGAATGAAATACCAAGGCCACTACACTTCACTAATTCTAAATTCTTTAAAAGAGACCCAAATATCTCTCAAATCGCATTTGTTTGGGAAAATCTCTATTAAGGTAAATGGGTCCATTCTGGGTCTGGGTTTTCAATCGCTTTCTAATTCCTCAATTGGCTAATAAGAATCACTTCCTTCAAAATCGCTCTATCCGGATCTCGACGCCTCTTTCCAAATTTTATCTCTGTTGCTCATAAAATTATTTTGTAGCAATCCAAAATTATTTTGATCAACTATCTTGAACGATTTGGATAATAAAATCAAGCCATGATCAAACCTGTATCAATTATTTGATAATAGAAACCTATGAAACAAAAAAGAAACCTAAATTAATAACCTAAAAATTGTGAATAAAATAAAAATCTAGAAAATAAAAAATGAATTTAAACTAATCAGAACTTTAAAACAAACATTATTTATAATTATTCTAAACATGATACGGCTTCAAGTTAATGGAAAGAAAAATAATTTTAGTTTTAAAAAATCAAACAAATGATAAATAATTATTTGATTATTATTATTTTGAAATGAGATGCAAAATGAAAAAGAATTGAATTGACTAACATTACCAAATGATTTCATGAAATGAGAAAACCAACCAAGATATTATTTGATGAATTATTCAACACATTATTCAAAATAGTCAAACTTTGCTCATTAGCAAGTTTGAACACATAATCATAATTTAAAACGAAGTAAACATTTGATAAAAATTAACGCTTTTATTTAAATTGAGATTTTTATTCTTCAAGCTTAACTTTGACATATACTCTTGTAATGAATAAATATCTCATACTAAAGTGAATGTCTTAAGTTTGTCTCAGCAAGCCAAGGAATGGAACTATTTGAAAATGTTGATTCTCAGAGTTCATTATAATTATCAAGATTCTAATAGTCTTTTAAATTTTAGAAAAAATATAGGGGAGTTGTTGGGGCTTCCAACACATCCCCACTATAATCCCTATTTAGTTAATGCTTATGTGGATATAATAGGTGGCTACAACCAAACAATGTAATATATGAATTGTATCTCTATGTTTAATAATAAATGTGATGTTAGCCGCCATGATTACTTTAAAAGATATGGGGTTTGATTAATCCACAAGAGGGGAAGTGTCTAGGATAATGTCCAAGATGAGGTCCAAGGGGAAATACCCATGTTCATTAGTTCAACCCATTTTCCTAAATGTCATTTTGTGGATATTAACCTTCCAATTTCTGATTGAGGGTTCTCAAAGCCAATCATTGAATATATGTAAGAGGGTGGGTGGAGTGGTCACATCCTAGAGTTAGTAGGTAAGGCATGGGGGTTGAGTACAATCAATTTGGGGAAGAGTGTGAGTCAAGAAGGACAAGCCAAAGGAAGGAAATCCGTAGGGGTTGGGACAATAGTTTTTAGACATGAAGTTTGTGTGCATGAGAAAAAGTAGAGAGAGGAAGAAAAAGAGCTTGAAGTTGGTGCAAACATGGAGGTGAATTTTAGGAGCAATCCGCACGAGATTTGGAGCGCTTTGGAGATGGATATTGAAGAGCCAGGTTGTCAATAATAAAGAGTGAAATCTTGAGCGAGTTCCACTGTAACACTGGCGTTTGATGTTGGCTTCATGGTATTTTCCCAGCGTTAAAGTTCCTGAGTTCCAACAGAGATTCCTATTACCTGCATCAGAGAGTTCGAGCAAATGAATGGAACATTCCTTGAGTTAATCCTAATAAATGGATGGCACATCCCTTGGGTTTTCATTCTCAAACGCATGGTGCATTTTGGAGTTGGGCAGTGTTAGGAGAAGTATATAAACCGCTAGAAAATTGGATAGCTAGGAGAATATCAATTAAGCTATAAGTTTTATGAGATGCAGTGGACTGTATGAAACCAATCTCTTTTTGGATTACTAGCCCCACTAAAGTGGAATGGTTGCTGAGAATTGGAATACCAAATTTTACTGCTGGGTGGAACGTCCGGTCCTGAGAACTCGTTGCACAACATAATCGAAAGATAAGTGTTATATCTCGTTGATGAGTTATTTTCATGTGTATAAATGTTGTGCATGAACTGTGTGTATTTGAGAATGATTTATATGTTGATGTGTGAATGATTATGCATTCATGTTAATTTGGTGTGATTTAGATGCATCTTATCTCCCATGCTATAGATAGTAGCTAAACATGTTTTAAATTTGTAGCTATAAGCTACAAGAAATCAACTAATAGTAAAAGAATTCACTTTAGTTAGCAAAAATTTCGCTTTTATGTGTATCCCAGATCTTAATGTCCCTATACAATGGGAACGTTACAAAGTGGTACTCGTGAGTCTAAATTTCTAATCTGAGCCTATATATGGCCGCATTTATAGAGCTAATCGAAAATGCACTATGCAACTTGTTTGACAAAATGTTAGAGAGAGAATATCTGCAAACTGTTCGATAAAGTTATTGCAATGAAACTAAGGAATTTTGAAAATAATTTGGAAAATTGAGCCCATAAATTGAATATAAGAAAATTTAGTCTCTAATTGGGCATATTTGGGCCTATAAATTGCCTAAAGTTGAAGTTACAGAGAGACCATGGCTCCCATGACAAAATTGAGGCAAAATTGGACAAAAAACCTCAATTTTCGCAGAGTAATTCAAGACGAATTCAATGTTCAAGAGGCAAATTTAAAGATTAGGGGGGGTCAAATTTGTATGTACATACACAATTTGGTTGTATTGAGATTAATTATAAGTGCTAATGGAGGCTGCATAAATAATTGTGAATTTGAGTCTCTTTGGAAAATTTCGAAAATAAGAAAAATTAGAAAATTTTGGGTATCTTCCATGATGATGCCTGATGATGGGAGGCCAAGGTCACCGACGCGGTAGAGAAGCACTCAATAAAGGTACATGGCTGGATGGGATGAGAGTTGCATGATGTGGAGCCATGTAGTAGGTAATAACTATCGGGCCTAATTAAACTGGTAAATGTTGGAAATTGTTCTGTCCTGAAGCGGATCAGCCGCTTTCGCGGATGGAGTCCTAAGAGTAAAAAGAAATAATGGATCACCCAACCAAATTCCATAAGAAGTGGAAAATCGGAGATAAGTCCTAAGATGTTTTCGTGGAGGTGGTGAAACACTTTACAAAGGATCGAGGTTAAGGGAAGAAGTGAGGTGGAAGCCCCCAGAGACCCGGACCTACGGCGAAAAATCTTTGAAAATCAACTTTAAGTGTCTTCAAGAGCGGGATCTACCGGACAGTAATACGTATAAGATCCGTAGTGCGTTGTAGACGTTACCGCCTGCGAAGGAGATTCCTCCTGGAGAAATGACTAAGCATGGATAATCGACGGTGTGGCCAGGAGGTCACTATGTGTCATAGATCGATTTAACAAAGAGTGAGGGATCCATTGACTCATGATGTATCATAGACCTATGGAGAAAATAATGGAAAGGAATCTAAGTATATGCAGCGAGTGTGGTGGAAACTAGAGGCATAAATTAGAGAACATGAAAGTTCAAGCGAAGAAGAGATGTGACTTATATCCGTGGTGAATCCATCAAGACATATCAATGACAGATCTAATCAATAAATGATCTTAAGGCTGTTGAGCCGCTATTACTATGTTGCATCGCTAATGAATATTCATGCTTTGCCACCACAACATTCAAATTTCGAGCTCAGATTTGGGAAAACGATTAGTCGTTGGAAAGGTCTTGAGTAGAAGAGATTTGTCAACCCATAACTTTGATTTGGGCATTATATTTTCTTCAAAAGTGATAAAAAGGAATTGTGTAGCAAGAAAAGAGTGGAAATTGGAACTTGTAACATTGTTGTAACTTTCATAACTCATATTGAGGCATGTGGACAGTTGTTGGAAATTTGTTCATAAAAGAATGCATTTAAGGAATCCTACTTGGGAGTAGTGTGCATTAATATTATTCATAATTTAAAATTAAGTATGAATTGTAATCTAATTGATAAATATTTTGTAATATACTTAATTCTAACAACAAATTATTGTATGCAAATTCTTTCGTGACTAGAGATATAGAAAAGTAGACTTTAGTTCCTGCATGAGAACTAGAGACAAGGAGGATGGTCAAGGGTTTTACAACTATGAAGAAGAAATTAGAGGTATGTATGTTAGCATGGGGAATGTTGAGATTGAGTCCAATGGACATAAGGGCAAAGTGGATTTTGTAGAGTTGTTCATTGAGATTGAGAATCTTGCAAAAAGAAGTGAAAAATTATAGGGCCGATAATGAGAGGATCATGAAGGTTCAAGAAGAGATACTTCAAAGCTCTAAATGAATGCCACAAAGCAAGTTATCAAGGACTTCCAAGTACCAACTGCTAAATTAGTGCTAGAAAAGATCAACATCATGTCCTGAGAAAAGATACATGATCATGGGAATTTGATAGGCACCAAGAAGAATGAGTAGATGCCATCATTCTCCAAGGAAATCCACTAGAAAAACTCATGCAAGTTCAGGACTAGGAATAAGCCCAAGTGTGTCTCATACCGAGGCAGCTGATAAGACTTGCAGGGCATACATTTTGCAAGGTGAACTCAGAAGAATCATGGAACCAACTTTCAATGATGAGCACAAGAAAGGAGAAGATGTTGCGTCCGATCACTGAAATGAAGAAATGTTTCCAAAGAACATGATTACTCCATCCCACGTAGAAGTTATAATTGCAACCTACCACTTGTAAAGAAAGGCTACCATGTGTTGGGATCAACTTAGACAAGCCAAGAACCTTGATGAGAAAAGAATGTCATGATAAGGGCTTCAAGGGATATTTCTAAGAGAAATATATTTTCCATATTTCATTTCTGAAAGAAATATGAAAGAGTTCCCTTTGAACCCGCGACAACTCGAGGAATATGAGAAGAGATCTTTTGAATTGTTAAAGCATGTTGACTTAATCAAGTTGATGAGAAGTTGTCAAAATCCAAAGGCTCTATGGCTACCTTTATATTAGCGGATACAATATTCAATATGATAACCCCAAAAACCTTGGAGGAAACCATACAAAGAGAAAGGCATTTGTATGAGCATAGCAAAGGAAGATCAATTTTCCAAAAAATATTGGAAATGACAAGATGAAGGGTAAAAAGTAACAAAGCGTATTGCGTTGATTAATTGGCTATCGCCATTGATGTCAACCTTGAAAGTCCGAGCAAATTCCCCGTATATTAAAGGTATGCTGGGTAATGGACCCAAGTTTGTTTTATGTATACAGGTATGATTTCTAAATATATTTTCATAAGAATATTCTATATGGATACAGTACACATCATGCCATTTCTAGTGGTATAGACATCACATAACTCCCTACTCGCTAGAGAGTTATGGCCATGTGAAGTTGGAGAACCCTCATGAGTTATCTAGAAGCCCTAAAAGGTCATGGTCATGGTTGTAAAGAAGAAAATTATTTGAATAATAAAGGCTGCAATAAGAAGTGTTGAGTTTACTATTTATGGATAAGCCAAAGTGGTTGCAAAATAAATTATTTAAATAATAAAGTTAGTGAGAACTTAATATTTGTGGAAAGCGGTTGGCTATGGACAAGTGGTTAGAAGTGGATAGTCTCTAAAAATAAGGAAAGTGGGTTAAGATGATGAAAACGTAACCCCTTGAGGAAGCCATACGGAAGCATAAATAATATGCGCGTCTCATTCTATGATCATTGAGAACATTGAATACTCCATTGTCGTGTAAGGCTTATTGCAAGTACTTATTGATATATCTGAAGTTGTGAAAGTATGAGTTAGTATGAAGGGTTGACGACGAAGTTTCGTAATTACAGAGAATACTAAAAAACCATAAGTTATGAGGTGTAATGCCGCTAACAATTGTGGGTACATATGCAAGCTACCAGTATAATAGAACACGTATGCACGTCGACTGTCAGTATAATAGGACGCGTACGTGAGGGCAAAGCCATGAAAATATGAGGAGATGAAGAAGCCGAGGTTTAAGATTTTGAGAACAAGCTCCCAGAAGGTTTCATAGCTGATCGATACATCAGATCTATCCATCGATTCAAAAGGTATGTCTTATTTCTATGAGTAGTTGGATTTTGATGTATGCATGGGAAATGGTTATGGAGATTTGAGGATTCCTCCTAGAGAGTTTAGTATTGCATGATCTTTTGTATAATTCATATCTACATAAATATAGTGACGTTATAAGCAATATTTATCATTGTTTTTAGAGTTGAGGCACATCTTTGTATTTCTTGGCATATGGTTATGGCACTCTCGTGTGATACATGAAGTAGCTGAAGGCGGAAAGGTTGAATATCGCAAAGGGCTTTATGTCTAGTCTGTGAGGGCTATTATAATGGTCTTACTTATAACACACACTTATTCGGGCACATGACTCAGAGAGAGATACGAGTCTTTAGTAAAGGCTATATGAGGATGCATGCACATTGTACAATTACAGTTTGGATACAATGACAAGTTACAAATCTATGTGAAAGAGGTTGTAGAGGGCTAGAAGTTTTCAGAATAAAGAAAAACCTAGTTTCATACACATGTTGCATAATGACAAAGTCACGCACATACGAGTCGGTTAGTATAGATAGGGCATGTACATATGTGTGTTGTAGTAAGAACTACAAGCACATACTCAAGTTGTATTTGTTTCGATACGCTAGTCTGTACAAGCTGGTCACAGTCACGGGTATTAAAGGTACAGGTTGGCTGCAGGTCAGTGGTACAGGTTGGTACAATTTTACAATGGTATATCTCACAATGATACTGTGACAATGGTTCCATCATTCTACTTCTACGTCAGGATGATTAGACGGGGCAAGGACAGGTGGTTATAGCCACCTTCTGGTTGTAGCTGGAGAACATAGGGGGTTGTATCCTCCTATTTGTAGCCAGAGAATTGGGGAGTTGGAGCTTCCCTCAGGCTGTAGCCTAAGAAACTATGGGATTGGAGGCTCCTTCCAGTTGCAGTTGGAAAACAAAGGAAGTTGGTGCTTCTGATGAATGTAATTCTTAAAGACATATAAGAAAAAAACATTCTGTGGTTTTCTCCCGCTATGGGTTTCCACGTAAAAACATTGGTGTACTATGTATGTGTATGATTGCTCATTTTTTCATTGTTTATTTACTCTACAACTATTGGATGATAATGCTACATTGATCATAAGGAAAAATAACACTTGCATATTATGGTTAAAAATGATTGGATTGTTCTATTATTGATTCACCCACCCTTTCAATAATCCAACAATTGCTTTCAGAGCAGGTTCCTTTAGAAATTAGTTTAACCACTTAAAGGTAGATCATGGAGAGCAACAACATATATAAAAATGGAATACCACATTTTGATGGACATAAGTATGCATTTTGGAGCAGAAGGATTAAAACATATATACATGCACATGGATTTGAAATTTGGCAATCAGTTGTAGATGGATACAAAGAACCAACAGTTCCACCAACAAGTGAAAGAGAAATGAAACTCTGTCTAAATAATTCCAAAGCCACAAATGCGCTTCTAAATGGTCTTGGTGAATCGGTATATACCAAAGTTATACATTGTAATTTCGCTAAAGAGATTTGGGACAAACTTCAAAATATTTATGAAGGAGATTCAAAAATCAAAGCAACAAAGCTTCAAACTTACAGAGGTCAATTCAAACAACTAAAGATGAAGAAAGATGAGAATATTGCAACTTACTTCTTACGAGTCGATGAAACAATGAATGCAATCATAGGACCGAGAGAAGAAATTAAAGAATTTGTAATTGTTCAAAAGGTACTAAGATCTCTTCCTATGAGATTTGATCCTAAGATATCAAAACTAGAATAAAGAGCAGATCTAGACTCAATAAGCATGGAAAAACTACATGGAATGTTTACAGCATATGAAATGAGAACTGAACATGAAAATCTAGATATAAAAGAAGCAGCTTTCAAAGCATCGAAAAGGTCAAAGCAAAAGGGAAAACAAAAAGAAAAAGAACATAGCAACAACAATGACTTCTCAGAAGATGATGAAGAAGTGGCCAACTTTGTCAAAAGATTTGAACAAGGGAACCAACGCCATATATAAAGGTAAGCTTCCATTGATTTGTTTTGATTTTGATGGTATTGGTCATTTTTCTAACAAATGTCCTCATAAGAAAAATAAGAGGAATGATGAAGATTACTTAAATAGAAAACAAACGTATAAAGGAAAAATAACCAAAAAGAAAGCTTTTAAGAAAAGATTCTGCACCAAAGAAGACATATCCTTATCAAATGAAGATGAAGTCAGTGAAAGTGAGACAAAAAGAGTTCTATTCATAGCAATAGAAGACTCTGATAAAGAAGACACCGAAGAAGAATATGAAGAGGAAGAAGTTAACTACCGAGAAGAATTGTTGAGTGCCATAGAAGTTATAAGAAGAGAAAAGAAGAAAAACAAGAAGTTACAAACATAACTAGACAAGAAACAAGACACTCAAGAATTAGAACAAATGATCATAGAATTGAAGGTTCAAATAAAAGAAGATAAAAGAATTGAAGAAGCACTCAAAGAACAGTTAGAATAAAGAGACAGGATCATTGGAAATTTGGAAGCAGAGATTGTCACATTGATAAAGGATCTTCAAAAGAAAAATATGCAGAACAACCAAAAGTTTTGGATGACATTATCAACAGTCAAAAGCTTCACCATGACAAGTCCGGACTTGGATACAATCAGACAGAAAATGGATCAAGCTCCAAAACAACATAACAAGAAACATATCCAAAAATCTATGTAGAAACAATCAAAAGGGATAGGAAGACCTACAAGGAAGATTACAGGGACACTCCTCCACCGAGAAGATTCAGATTTCAGAATCAACAACCGACAGAAACAAATAGGCCTCAGGAAGAAGAAGGATTCATAAGAGTAACTCCTTTCAGAAGATCTTCAACTCTCGGGTATCAAACTATCTCCTTTGGTTTATGTTATGCATGTAATAATTTTGGACATAAAGTTGTAAATTTCAGAGTTAATAGCAGGAACATAAACAACTTTGAAAGTCATATACAAAATGGTTATCCAATAAGGCCTAATGAAACACAGAGAAGAAGATACAACAGGTTTGAATCATTGAGCATTGAAGTGGAATGCTGCAATTGCAACAACTTTGGACACATGGCCAAAGATTGTAGAATGACAGTCCCTCCTAGAGAACCACAACATAACAACAACAGTCATAGACAGGAACCTCAAAAGAGAACATGGATAAGAAAACATAATCAATATAGCAATGAAGAATGCACACTCACTCTACAAGATAAGCATAAGAAATGTGGTTGGTATGTTGACAATGGCTATTCAAAACACATGACATGGGATAAAGACATGTTTCTTACATTAAGAAAGGAAAGAGATGGATCAATCTCCTTCGAAAATGGTGATTCAACTAAAATCATTGGAAAAGACACAGTCAAAATTGGAAACAAGAATATCAAGGCAGAAAATGTTCTACTAGTAGAAGATATGAAACATAATCTTCTAAGTGTAAGTCAAATATGTGACCAAGGTCATAAAATTACCTTCGATTCATAGAAGTGCGAAATAAGAAAAGAAGGTTCAAGAAAATTGATTGCAACAACTGCAAGAATTTCAAGCAACATATATGTATTAAGTGAAATTGGAAATGAAAAATGTTATCTGGGAAAGGAAGATGAAGGTTGGCTATGGCACATAAGAATGGGTCACATAAACTTTGATAACCTTGTCAAAGTCAACAAAAAGGAAGGAGTTACAGAAATTCCCCAGATCACGAAACCAACCAACACTTTATGCAAGCATTGTCAACAAGGAAAATAAACAAAGATCAGGTTCAAATCAAAGGAATATTCAATGACAAGACCACAATAAATTGTGCATACTGATCTAGTTGGACCAACTACAACAAAGGGTTTAAAAGGTGAGAAATACTTTATCTTATTAGTTGATGATTATACAAGAATGACTACAGTTTGCTTTCTCAGGAATAAGTCAAAAACTTTTGAAAACTTCAAGGTCTACAAGGAAATGGTTGAAAATGATTTGGTTCAAAAATCAAATGTTTGAGATCTGATAATGGAGGAGAGTTCACTTCAAAGGAATTTATGGACTTCTGCAGCAAACATGGAATAAAAAGGCAATTCTCCGTTGCTAGGACACCTCAACAGAATGGGGTTGTTGAAAGAAAGAACATGACAGTACAAGAAATGGCTCGAACAATGTTAATGGATTCCAAATTGACATATATTTTTTGGATACATGCAGTGCATACAACAATTCACATTCAAAACAGAGTAATGCTCAGAAACAACAATGACAAAACTCCCTATGAGCTATGGAAAGGAAGACCAGCAAATGTGAAACACTTCATAGTATTTGGAAGCAAATGCTACATCAAAAGAGAAGATGATATAATGAGAAAGTTTGACTCTTATGTGGACAAAGGAGTACTTGTTGGTTACTCAAGTACAAGGAAAGCATACAAGTGTTACAATCTTAGGTTGAACAAAGTCGTGGAAAACATCAATGTAACTATTGATGAAATAGGTGGACGAGAATTAAAAGAAGAAGAAAATGAATYAGTGGAACAACCTTACRGAGAAGAAACAAAAGATGAAGAAGAAGTAGAAGGCGAAGATGAAGAAGATCAGACATAAGTAGAAGAGCAAGTTCAAMAAGTGCCTCCAAAGACACCTARCAAACGAGTGCAAAAGAATCATTCTTCAGATCAGATTATCATAAACAATGATGTAGGAGTTGAGACTATAAGAAGAATCCATTCACCAGAACAAATGCACCTATCACTCTTATCTACGATTGAACCAAACAGTTTTGAAGAGGCTAGTAAGGATGAATTATGGAATAAGGTCATGAATGAAGAATTGGATCAAATAGAGAAGAATGACACTTGGGAATTGGTTCCAAGACCAAGGAATAAGAATGTGATTGGCACAAAGTGGGGTTTCAGAAATAAATTGAATGGAAATGGACATGTTACAAGGAACAAAGCTAGATTGATATGTAAAGGATACACACAGGTTAAAGGAATCGACTTTGAAGAGACATTTGCCCTAGTTTCCAGAATGGAAACAATCTGATTGCTCTTAGCTTATGCATGCTCCAAGAATAATAAATTGTATCAGATGGACATGAAATCAACTTTTCTGAACGGGGAACTTGAAGAAGAAGTCTACATTGAACAACCAAAAAGATTTCAGTTGTCAGAGAACACATATTATGTGTGTAAATTGAAGAAGGCCTTGTATGGTCTAAAACAGGTTCCTAGAGCATGGTACTCTAGACTGGATAAATATCTACAATAGGCAGGATTCATAAAAGGAAGTGCAGACAACAACCTCTACATCAAGGTAACTCAAGATAGTATTTTATTAATTGAAGTTTATGTTGATGATATTATTTTTGGAAGCAATGATGAGAGGTTAAGCCATAAATTTGTAAAGGATATGCAGAATGAATTTGAAATGTCATTACTTGGAGAACTATCCTTCTTTCTTGGTCTTTAGATATGTCAAAGCAACCAATGAATTTTTATTTCTCAAACTAAGTATATCCGAGAAATGATAAAGAGGTTCAAAATGGAAGATTGCAAACCAGTTACCACTCCTATGCAAATCAATTTCAAATTGAGCAAAGATGATGATTCAAAGTCTAAAAACCAGAGGAAATACAGGTCAATGATTGATATCTTACTATATGTGACAACATCCATACTAGATGTAATGGAGGCAGTTGGACAGGTGGCACGATTTCAAGTAGAACCAAAGGAATCACATGTCTTAACAATAAAGAGGATTTTCAGATATCTCAAAGGAACATAAGAGTTTGTATTATTGTATCCAAAATGAAAAGATCTATCACTTATTTCCTACACATATGTAGATTGGGCAGGTTGCATGATGACCGATGAAGCACCAGTGGAGCAATGTTCTACTTGGGTGAGTGTTTAGTATATTGGCTAAGCAAGAAAAAATCATCAATATCTTTATCTACAACTGAAGCAAAGTATATTGCCGTGGCATGATGTTGTACACAGATTCTATGGATGAAACAAACTCTGATAGATATACAGGTTGAGTATGATGAGCCCATTCCAATCTATTGTGATAATACAAGCACCATCAATATCTCAAATAATCTAGTGATGCACTCCAAGACGAAGCACATTCCAATCAAGTACCACTTTCTACGGGAACATGTTGCAGAGAAGAACATCATAGTTGAATATGTGGGCACAAAAGAACAAGTGGTAGACATCTTTACAAAACTGCTTCCAAGGGAAGCCTTTGAGTATCTTCGCCACCAGTTGACTAATAGTTTCAAATAGAGATCGAAAGTTTACTTCAAATTTTTGGAAAGGTTTGTTCAAAGGCTTTGGGACAAATTTAAATCTTAGCACAATGTATCATCCAAAGTCAGATGGGAAAATAGAGAGGACTAACAGGATAATTGAGGAAATGCTTAGAATGTATGTGATGGATCAACCATCAATGAGTCCATTTGAAGCATTGTATGCCAGAAAATGTAACACTCCGGTGAGTTGGGATAATCCAGCAGACAAAGCAGTTGTTGGGACAGATTTGTTGAAGGAAATGGAAGAGCATATGATAAGGATAAAGAAGAATTTAAAGGCTACCCAAGATAGGTAGAAAAGTTATGCAGACAAGAATAGAGTTTTCAAAGATTTTAAAGTGGGTGAACATGTGTTTTTGAAAGTGACGACAAAGAGAAGTTCGCTAAGATTAGGAAGTTGCCCGAAGTTGGCAACGAGATATTGTGGACGTTTTGAAATATTATAAAAGATAGGGCAGTTGCATAAATGCTAACATTTTGTGCATCCATGAGAGTGCATAATGTATTTCATGTATCATTATTAAAGAAGTATGTACCCGATCCTAACCACATAATTGATTGGAATGTGATCCAGGTGGAGCACGAAGGGGATTTTCGGGTGGAACCAATACACATCCTGGATCGAAAAGTCAAAGTGCTCAGGAACAAATCCATAGGGTTGGTAAAGGTTCAATGGAACTGCTGTGGTCCTGAATATGCTACATGGGAGCATGAGGAAAACATGCGGGCATAATACCAACAAAATTTTGACAATTTTGAAGAAAACATAATGCAAGACTCCATTTTGAGCAGCAAGAGTTCTGGAACCACATCTCAGAGTCCTAGCCAATTACGTTGGGGTCCTTGATAAAAGAATGACTCATTCCTTTGGTTAGCCTTGATAAACGGATGGTACATCCCTTGGGTTAGTCTTGATAAATGAATGGTGCATTTCTTGGGTCAACGAGTTGAGAGGAACATGAGATTATGGTTGGAACTGCTACTAGAGTTGTAAAATTGTAGAATTTTATTTCTAAGTATTGTGATGTAAATTTTCATATATGTATATCGACATATTGTGCACCAAGGACGACACACAATTGTAGGGGAGGGGAAATGTAACATCCCCACTATAATCCCCAGTTTAATTAATTCTTATGTGGATATAATAGGTGGCCGACCAAGCGATGTAATATGTGAATTGTATCTCTATGGTTTAATAATAAAATGTGATGTCAACTGCTAAGGGTACATGGACAAGAGATGGGGGCTAAATTAATCCACAAGAGGGGAAAGTGTCTAGGATAATTTCCAAGAGGGGTCAAAGGGGGAAATACCCATGTATATTAGTTCAACCCATTTTCCTAAAATTGTCATTTGTATAAGAACCTTCCAATTTCTAATTGAGTGTTCTCAAAGCCAATCATTGAATACATGTAAGAGGGTGGTTGTGAGTGGTCATATCCCAGAGTTATTGGGCACATGGGGGTTGAGTAGAATTAGCTTGGGCAAGAGTGCGAGTCAAGAAAGGCAAGCCAAAGGGAGGAAATTCGTAGGGGTTGGGACAACAATTATTAGACATGAAGTTTGTGTGCAAGAGAAAAAGTAGAGAGCAAGAAAGAGAGCTTGAAGCTGGTGCAGCCATGGAGGGCGAATTCTAGAGAAAGTTGGAACGTATTTGGAGCATTTTGGAGCATTTTGGAGCTGAAGATTGAAGATCCAGGTTGTCATGCATGAAGAGTGAACTATGGAGTAAGTTGCACTGTAACAACAATTGTTTGATGTTGGTAGTTTTCCTAGCAACAAGTTTTCTTGAGTTCCCAGTTGAGATATTCCAAGCTACCCGTGCCAGAGAGACCTTGGTAAATGAATGGCACATTCCTTAGGTTAATCATGATAAAAAGATGGAACATCCCTTGGGTTATCCCTGATAAATGAATGGTGCATTCCTTGGGTTGGGCAGGTTCGAAGGAAGAGAGATGGTAGAAAAATTGGGATAGTTGCAGGAGAATATCAGTTGGGTTATGAGTTTTATGAGCTATGAGTGGACTGTGAGAGACCACCCTCTTTTATGGATTGATAGCCTCAAATAAGAGGTGACTAGTTACTGAAAATTGGAACAATCAGTCTATGGTTGGGTGGAACGTCCGTCCCAAGTAGTGGGTTGCACAATAGATTCAAAATATAAGTGTTATATCTTGTCGACGTGTTATTTACATGTGTTATTGTTGTGCATGAACTCTGTGCATTTGAGAATGATTTATATGTTGTTGTGTGAATGATTAAGATGCATTCATGTTCATTTGGTGTGCTTTAGATGCATCTATTTTATGGTTATAGATAATAGCTAAACTTTTTTTAAATTCATAGCTGTAAGCTACAAGAAATCGACTAATAGTAAAAGAATTACTTTAGTTGGCATAAATTTCATTTTTATGTGTATTCCGCACCGTAATGTCCCTTGGTTGGGTTGGGGGAACGTTACAACAAAAGATTTGGAGAATTATTCTTAATAGTAAAGTGACTGATGGGTCAACATTGTGTGCAGTTGAGTAGCAAAGTCATGAACTGTTTTGTGACATATGGACAACGATATATTGTAAAGCATATGATAAAAAAAGAAGCATATTGATAGGTGGAACCAGTTAGTCACAGGAAGGCAAGTCGTGAGAGGAAAAATAAGACAGGGGGAGAGAAACCGTCAGGAGGAGTTATATTGTCAAGGGGAGATTGTTGGATGATTATGTCATCCATGTCAGCTCAGTGAAGACATGACAAGCCATTAAGACTTAAAGTCAACTTATGAAGGAACCTTGACATGAACACTTTTAATATACGTCAATGGATTACACCAAGAAGTACCAATGGACAAGAATCCCTGGATGAGAGGAAATGAAGCATATACGGGAAGCCCCACATTGATATACACAACATTTTGCAAAGAAGACAGGGGGAGAGAAGTCATTAGGGGGAGTTATCGTTTTCCATTGATGTCAAAGGGGGAGAGAAATATCAGAAGCATGAAGACAAGGGGAGCAATGGTCACAAGGGGGAGTATGAGTGTTGCCATTAATGCCAAAGGGGGATATTGTTGGAAAATTGGTTGTCATTGATGTCAACCCTAGAAGAAGCCCCGAAGCAGGTTCAAAAGCCTCTAAGAGTGATGGGTTTATTTGAAGGAATATCCAAAGTGGTCCCCTTATGGCATAGGTCCAAGCATGGCCCTCATGGGAAGATGCTTTGAAGAAGCCTACAAGAATCCCCAGTTCTTAAGAAATGAAGTTATAATGTATGGTCAAGAAGCTCTGAAGATATGGTCAGGAATCCCTAGAGGTGTGGTCATGAAGCTCGAAGTTGATTGAAGAAAAATAGTATGAAGGACATTGAAAATGAATGCAAAACCTCCATGGATTGATAGTCCTTGTCAAGCTGTTTCAAACTGTAGGTGTCATGCCATGTGGTTCCTCACGGTTGAGGAGATATGCCCTCTTAAAGATGATCATGTACAATTTTTCCCTAAATGGTTAAGAATTTATGAGTTGGCCCCAAAATCAAGTAAAGGATAAAAATGGTTACAAACAATACGTTACAGGTCAACCCTACAGACAAGTAAAGGAGGCACTTGGAAGGATATAAATACACATCAATAACCTCTCATCTTATAATCAAGAAAACTCATGATCTCTTGGCGCAAGTGAGATAGAAAAGTCGTGTGAAGGAGGAAGTTCTCGGAGTTGCAGATGTGAGAAGGTTTTTTCGCAAAATCTATCTGAGGTGACCCTCGCGGGTCAAGTATAGGGTGTCTCGCGAGGCCCCCATTGGTTGTTCAGTATTCGTCATGCGAGGCCTCACTCTTTGCCCAGTCCAATCCTGTGAGGTTGAGGAAAGGTTATGAAGAAGATGCCCTCTTGTTGACACTAAAGCTGAGGAAGGTTTGATGATATGAGACCTGATGCACTAGAGTTTTTGTAGAATAAAAGGTATGTTTTCTATGTGTTTTGAGGCTTCTATATTAGATATTTTGGTATATGCTTAAGGCATATATTGGAGGTTTTGGCATTTGGTTTTAGGTATATCTTAGAGATGTTGGCACATGCTTAAGGCATATCTTGGAGGTTTGGGTACATGCTTGAAGCATGTATTGGAGGTTTTGACACAGGGTTTGATGCATATCTTGGTGATATTGGGTATATGATTTAGGGATATTCTTGGAGACCATGATATAAGCTTTATGTGGTTATTGGGTTGAACCGACTTTGATGACGATGATGTATCAGTATCAGTGATAATAACAGTGACATGTTGATTCTCTCATTTATATTTTTGGGAGGAAGAAAGGGGCAAGGAAAGGGGGTTTGAGCCTCCTTCTAGTTGGAGCTAGAGAATCTAGGGAGTTGGAGCTTCCTTTAGGTTGCAGCCTGTAAATTAGGGTGTTGGAGCCTCCTTCCAGTTGGAGCTGGAGAATCTGGGGAGTTGGAGCTTCCTTAAGGTTGGAGCTTATAAACTAGGGGGTTGGAGCCTCCTTCCAGTTGGAGTTGGAGAATCTAGAGAGTTGTAGCTTTCTTCAGGTTGGAGCCTGTAAACAGGGGGTTGGTGCCTCCTTCTAGATGGTAAGAGAATCTTGGAAGTTGTAGATTTCTTCAGGTTGGAGCCTATAAACAGGGGGTTGGTGCCTCCTTCTAGTTGGTGCTAGAGAATCTTGGAAGTTGGTGCTTCGTGTGGATGTAATATTCAAGATATATATTAAAAAACATTATGTGGTTTTCTCCCATTTGGGTTTCCACGTAAAATTCTTGTGTACTGTGTATATGTGGTTATATGTTTATGATATCTTGAATGCAATCATAAGTGACAAATTGTTCATAACTTAATGTTTACATATTGTGGTTATTGTGGTTAAAAATGGTAAAAAGTGCCCAATACTGATTCACCCCCCCCACCCCCTTAGTATTGGTGAATATTCCAACAACATCAAAGAGATGCAAAGGAAAGTGTAGGACTGCATAGCAAGTGATACAAGGTTGAAAAATGTCCAAGGAAGAGAAAAAGAATATTTGTATTCAACTTCTATAGAGTCTGAATTGCTTGCAAAGGAAAAATCAATATATATGCTCACATAAAGCCTAAAGCCAATAGGTGAAGAATGTCATTGCATGCACAAGGAGTTAAGGAGTACTCGATAGTCTGAAGGTAGAAATATAGTTAAGGCTAAAAAGCTTGCTGCAAGAGAAGGAGAAAGGATATCATGAGAGGAGGTGTGACTCATGGCTAAGACAATCATCTCTATGTGAAAGTATGAGAATGTCAGAAGAAGAAATTGTTAGATATGATCTAGAAACTTTTGTTTGAAAATATCCAAAGAAAGAAGTTGTCTCTATTGTCAAAGTGCACAACAAAAACATGGTACAAGTGCAAATGGAGGAATGCAACATCCCATCTGGACCACAATGGTCTTGAGTGGTCAAGTTATGCTTCATAGTGAATCACTTAATGAAGTGAAGAGAGGTATCTAAAATAGGGAAAGCCATGGATGACAAGGAGTATTAGAAAGACGACATAATAGAAAACATTTCAGATTGTTGAAATGCCAATTAGGAGTAGTGCATGCTACATCACTATGAATATTGAGAAATATAGCCAAAATATGTTGGGACATGTTCTCTTTGCATAAAGAAAGCAATTGTGAGATGGCAACACTAGTGGATCTAGTGACTGGGAATGCAGAGTGGCCAAGTGGGGGTTGGATAACAGGTCTAGAATAGGGGCCAGTGGTGCAGAATAACAGTGCACAGGGAAGCAATGTTCTACAGGAATTCAAGGACAACCATATATAACAACAAGCTAAATAATAAATTGAATCTGAAATAGATATGCATTGGAGTGCATGATAGAATTAATGCATGATGCATATAATAAAGATAGAATGCATGTGCATAAAATAGGCATGAAAGATCAAATGCTTGGTACATACTGATGTGCGTTTGTGCATGTGGATATGCCTGAACATGCTTGTGGCATGCTTGTAGACCAACAATGGTATGTTGATATATATATATATATATATGATGTTGTGATATTTGAATACGACCGATGACGGATTGTGTATCCAGGAAAATGATTATAGCATGATGATACTATTGCTTATGGTATCCATCCAGACGAAGAAAAATGAGGATGGTGGGAATGTTGGTCAAGAAGTTGGTGAAGGGAGCCCGTGAACTTATACAAAGTACAAGTTGATTAGGTAGCATCAAGTAAAATGGTGACAACCATGCATGTATGGATTTGGTGTTGTTATGATGTATACACGTTGAAGGGAATTGAGGTAAGAACTCCCTCAGTCAAATATCAATATTTGAATTGATGTAAAGGCAAGAGGCCTTGAGTATGCAAAGATTATTTGTTGCTTGAATGCATTTATGGGAAATTTAATTGCATATTGTATTATGTTGGTTATGAAATCATAACCAAGTTATGTCAAGAGACATTACTCATGTTGTAGCAATGGATTCCATTAGAGATGGTTATGTGTGAGGCCATGATGAGATTGGATATGGAAAGGCTATAGTGCCATTCAAGTGCATAATGGTTTTTCCCCTATATAATTGAGGTTTGGACTACAACCTTTTTGCCTACACTAAATATCACTAAGGGATGATGTTCCTAGTGTTGTGTATGGGTTGAAGAGGAATGTATCCAAATGATTGGATTGAAGAGGAAGGTATCCAAATGATTGGATGGGTTGTGGGGAAGAGTTTGGATGATGTATTGAGGCATGGACCATACCTTCCAACTCCCATGGTGGAATACATGACATGAACATATGGTATTCCAGAGTCAATGTGAGGATGCATTGTGTGGATGTGGACATGAGTATTGACACATTGGTTTTATTATTAGTAAAGTTTGATTGCATTATAAAAAGCTTAGTGTGTTGATAATTCATGTACAATGAATGATGGTTTCATTCCAGATAATATGATTATCGGTTGAATGCCATTTTTAATGTGAATAATGGCTTGAAATGATTGAATTGTTGGAAAAATACAAATATGAGATCATTTCATGAACTGTTGTAAATGTGCATGAATGTTAACAATATGTTTGGCTACATTGGACTTGAGAAAATGCAAGAAGAATGGTCATGAATATGGCATAGATGTAAGCCCATAAAGGAGACTAATGGTTGATGTTGTGTGAGTCAAATATAATGACCAAGAAATCTCATGCCTGAGAAATTTTATTTCTCCTATATAAAACAATTTTGAAATTTATAATTAAAAATTGCTAACAATGTTTTTGGTTGCACTAAGGTAGAGAAAATTGTAGGGAAAATGGTCTTGGACATGGGAGAGATATAAGCCAATAAAGAATACCAATGCTTTCTTCCATGCGATCCAAACATAACGAGAGGAAAACTCGTGCATCGAAATTTTATTTCCCTATGTAAAATAGATTTGAGAAAATTTATAATTGCAAATTGTTATGATATGCTAACAATTTGTGTGGCTGAGTGAAGATTAAGAAAAAAAAATTCTAGGGAGAATGGTCTTGGATATAGCAAAAATGTAAGCCCATAAGGAAGACTGATATCTACAGCCGCAAGAGCCATAGGTAATGAGCAAAAAAATCATGTTTGGAAATTTTGTTTTCCTATATAAAACATATTTGAAAATTTATGATAATGTATCATGTTGAATGCAATCATATGATGCAGATGGGATGATTTCCATAGGTTACAGATTGCTAGTGGAAGTCTAGCAGCAAGTTGCATTCGTCTACGCAAGAACGCCTTAGCAAATGATGGATCTTATGAGGAACTGAATAACAATGAAAGGGATGCCTCAACTTAGAGGGCGATTACAACAAGAAGAACAAGTTGTCAGGGTTGTAGAAGAAGCAATTTGTCAGGTTCGCAGAAGAACTAGGTTGTCAGGCCTGAAGAGTGAACACTTGTGTGAGTTGCATTGTAGCAACAAGGTTGTTGCTGAAAATTTTTACTGGTAGTTTTCCTAGCAGTGAACTCCCTTGAGTTCCTAGTAGTGATATTCCTGGTCACATGTGCCCAAAAGACCTTGATAAACTAATGGTGCAGCCTGATGCTTTGAGGAGAGTGAAGGGGGCATGTTCCTTGGGTCGGACTTGATAAAAGAATGGTACAACCTGATGGACTAAGAGCTGTAACACCCTGTTTCCCCCAACTTGTAAATATAACTATAATGTCCAAGAGACTATGACAAACTACATATGTGTGAATGTTTATTTGATGGACCTTTGTATGAAAGGTAAATGAATGTAAATTATGTTATTGACTAGAAAATGGATAAGTGTTGCATGACTGCTGGGAGGGGGGTGTAATAAGAAAGACCATGAATGATTTGAAAAGAGATGGTGAAGGGGACCAAGAATGGTTGTGTTAACTTTCACCAAACCAATACTTGTTGGATTTATTTACTCAGGACCAGAACAATCCTTTGACCCATAAATGAATCATAGTCAGGTTGGTAGGTGGGAATACCTCCTCAAGTGCTAATGAGGTGATGGGAAAAAACACCCATCTGTAAGGCTTCTAGACCTGACCGCGGGCTGGGACGGTGAGCCACACACAACCTTGCTGAAAGAGGCAAGAAGGGAAGGTGTGTTGGGCAGAGAGGGCGATCTACAAAGAGTGCAGAGGAGAGGAAGCTTTCAGGTTCAAGGAAGAACTTGAAAATAAGCGTTTTGGTCACAGGAAATGGCAGAGAAGGTTACGATACAAGCCGATAAATGAGGTTGGTCCTCCTTGCTTGGTATCGTGTAAACCATTGCTAAGATCCTGCAGAAGGAGGAGAGTAACCTCTATCCCCACTATTGCTGAGCCGAAAGAAGATATTATGTTGCAGAGCATCGTGGTCTAGCTCGAGGGTGGCTAGTGGTAAATATGTTTGGAGTGACTGAGCCTACGGTTGGGTGGAAACGGGCACCCCTTTCAACAGTTGCTTCATGTTGTCTGGTTCTGATAAGTATTTTCCCTATTTTATGTGTTGAATTGGAATAATGGATGAACGCCTGGATTTATGCATATGTGTACTTATAAATATTTTATGTGTGGAATGGTTATGGTATGTACATGCCTTCTTATCCTTGAAAACCTACACCCTCGACCAATAGTTCGAATGCCCAACTTGGCTTTGGAGGCTTCCTGGGGCATAAGCTTGTATGATGGTCGAGATGGGAGATGTAGTGTCGTCCTGAACCTRTCCATCTGAAGAGGACACCTCTTACAAAATCCTTGTTGCACGACCAAGATTCTGGGCCGAAGTCCTTAACTATTTCATGACAAGCTCTGGAAGGGTAGCGAAAGTGGAATCCTTTAAAAGGGGAGGTCCCTTCATTGAGAAGATGAGCGAACAAGATCCGTTCGAAAGGACCCATATGACCAATACCAGGAAACTTGGGCTAAGCCTAAGGAGGCCATGTCCCCTTGGCTTCATAGCTCTGAAAGTCCGGGACTTCGGAGTAAGACCGACCTTACCAGCCTTACATAGACTGAAGGTAATTGGGAGACTCGGTCTCCTGTGAGGTTGATCAGCGATAGGCGGTTCCCCAGGTGGTTGGGTGAACTTATCTTGCAAATTAAACCGAGGCCTGAAACCCCGAAGCCGCGAAGGACCCAACACCATAGATCACGATATCCCTCAGATCCTTTCCCCACCATCGATATATCGGGGACACCTGGCACTAAACCCTCTAATTCAGAGATCAAACACTTTAGAAGGTAAGAGGAGTTTGCATAGCAACACTCCCGAACGTCGAAACCTCAAGGTATCCAGAGCTGTAGATCTATAGGTCTATGTGACTGGGTCTTATCCATGAGATCTGAGGAACGTAGAAGTCATATGCCCGAGGTAAGGTGATGTCATCCATGTTGTCGTGGATTCAAACTTAACGAGCCACGTGCCACCTGGTTTTTATGCGCATAACCTACCCCATAGGGCCTTTAGATTGTGACACGCATAATCTCGGGTGAGGGCACGTATCGCCACTTACCCAACTACGTGTCAACCCCTGGTACATGCCCACCTAGACAACGTGGTTGGTGAAGGGACTGGGACTTCGAGAGTCCTGAACTTCAGAACTTTGGAAGAGTTGAAGAGTGGAGGATCGAGCACTCTCAAAGCCATAGACCTGAAGTCAATCTTAGTCGTTGGTTGTGATAAGAGCATGGACCGTCGATTTGACCCATGTCTGTCCACGAGTCCAGAGTTTGGTGGAATCAAAGTCAGGTGAGTCAAGAACACCCAAAGTCCAAAGTTCCGACGCACTCGAGGAACCTATTGAGTCGGATCCACGTGGAGGTCCCGTGGCCTCGACCAATGAACACCGGAGGAACTTGGGAGAGGTATATCCGTCAGTTTTGAGCTCAGTTCTGAGCATGGAGACCGTGGCTGGAAATCCCCAAACGAGCAGAATAGGATTTGAGACCCCGAATGGAGGTCTTGAGTTCTTAAGAAGAACAAAATTTTGATGCCCCACCATGGGTGTGTTACAAATTGGTATCAGAGCATGGTTACAACACTTGGCATGCTTGGGCTCATGGACAAGTTGCGTAAAAATCACATTTAAAGAACTTTAAGGGTGGCGCCCTACCTTACCTCCTTTCTAAAATGTATGGTTAAGCCCTTACTGCAGAAAAGAATGAAATCTTCCTGATGTGTGTATGTATTTAAGTAATATGAACTATGTGTTGTTCATGAACTAATAGACTGTTATCTAACAACAAGTGTTTTGTCAACACTCAAGCGGTCGTTCAGCTGCGGGAAACTGCAAGCATAAAGAATGGTGGCACACCATGAAGTGGGGGATGGCTCCCACAATAGAGACGAATAATCTAATGAAAGGAGGGCGGTAGAGACCCCTCTTGGTCTCGCTGAAACTATAAGGAGTCTCATGGCTGAATTACAGAGCTGGAAGGTCGACAACAAGAGATTGATAAAAGAGAAAGAGAAGCAACATAAATTAATGCAGTTTTGCTGCAGAGTTTATCCAACATATAGAGACAGTTGTAGCATGGACCTGCAACTAGTCATGTGGACCAACGACAGATGAAGAGGAGCTAAAGTCCACCTGAGATACGAAAACATGGTCCCATAAGTGGCCACACTAGGAGAAGTACCTCGAGGAAGGTCCAACCTGAAGACATGGGACACTCATCGGGAGAATCCTCTGGAAAGGAAACTAGCGACTCAGAGGGATATTCTAGTAGTAAAATTAGCTCACATTCTCAAAGGAAAAGGAGGAGATGAAAGCATTCCAAAGGTCATGACCTTGAAGAATTCAAGAAATCCAAACCACCCTCTTTCGATGGTGAGATTAAGAAAGGGGAAGAGGCAGAAGCTTGGTTGTTGGGATTAAAGAAGTACTTCAAAGTCCATGATTTCTCTGAAAACTTGAAGGCTCGAATAACCATCTTCAACCTGAATGGAAAGGCTTCCGTTTGGTGGGAAGACCTTAAGAATGTGAAAGGGATCCATGGAGAGGACCGATCATGGAAACGATTTGAGAAACACTTCAAGAATAAGTATCTATCGGAAAAATATTTTGATGAGAAGACTAAAGAGTTCTATGAACTCAAGCTGGGGCCACTCACCATAGAGGAATATGTAAATAAATTCCTTGAGCTGCTTAGGTATGTACCCT